>BHFT01009229.1:0-12676 GCA_004320025.1 Laticauda laticaudata
AGTGAATACACAACGTATGCATCGCCTTTTCCAACGGATAGCAAGCTTTTTTGTCCATTTTACATCCTCTTTGCTTCCGTTGGTGCAGTTTGACATGGGCTTAAATTACTCTAAAATCCCATATAGTTGAAAGATCAAAGAAGCAAGAATGACATGGATTTTCGTAAGATACCTATAATATTGGCGATAAATGCAGAATCTTTAAAAAGGTAATAGTCATTTCATATTTACAGTGTGAATAGTAAATTCCCAGTGATAGAGTTAATTAAGGTGGAATTTTTATGAAATACTTTTTCAAATTTTTCCTCCCCTACTTGAACTGACTTATCTCTTCTAAAATAAACATTCAAGATCTATGCCACAATATGTGGGACTCATACATACTTATTTGTAGTATTCTACTGGATCAGTCCATTGAGTACAATATCTTGTGTTTAGCGTGGACAATCACAGCTGGAAAAGTGCCAGTACATCACAAACATCTAAAGAGTTGACTTTTTCCTATTAACTTAAAACAAACTAAGAATGCAGGCCTAATTAAAGAGCTTTATTCCCCATTGTTTACCAACTAAGTGGATTCAAGAAATAGTTTATGATCTTATTGTATAAATTATATTGCTATCAAGTTAATCCAGATCTGCCCTGAGGACTTTGTAATTGTCCAGCAAAGTTCTTAACTCATTAAATCTAATCTGCTTATTCAAACAATGCTGCAAACAAGCAGAAGCAGTCTCACAAGCCAAAGCATAAGCCTTCCTCTACTGTTTTTATTTAGAGGTTTAAAAGTATGTTGTTTCTGATTTCAGATATAGCATCTAGCCATCCTGATTATAGTAACTAATAAACTTATTAATTGATTCAACGTTTTTAATTGCATTTGTATCAGCAACCACTAGTGAGGAGCAAAAAGGAAGAGAACTCTTTCCTGCCATCTGGTGGCAGATTTTTGTTGCTGTAATTAATTTATCCAAATCTCTTTTAAAGCTATCTGAAAAATCAGCTGTTTCCATAGTTGGCTAAAAAAAAATCTCATGAAGACTTTGTTTTCGATACCATCTGGCTTCACTGTATAATCTCTGGTTACCATTAGAAGGAGAGAAGGAGTTATTTATATCTCTGTTTACTTTTTCTCACCAGAATTTGGTCCACTTTTTTTTTAAAGTACTGAATATGGCAGGGGTCTCCAACCTTGTCTGCTTTCAAGACTTGCGGACTTCAACTCCCATAGTTCCTCAGCCAGCAAAGCTTAAAAGCTTTAAAAGTCTTAAAAGCGGACAAGGTTGGAGACCCCTGGCATATGGCATACATGGCTGGGGATGTCTTCAATACTTTTTACAACAAAGTAGTTCTGGAAGTCTAACATTACTAATTCATTTTGTTCTTGCATGTGTGCTATGCATTGTGCATCATGGGGGAAAACTAGCTTTGTACCAGCTAGCTAGTAGTTTTGGAGATGTTGGGTCATCTGAGTTTTTTTCCACTGAGCTTGCCATGCATCTGGGAAGGTCCATTGCTGGATCTCACTTCCTCATGGAATTTTGCTAGCTTTTCCCACCAGAATGATGCCTAATTATCTACTTGCATTTTTACAGGAAGTGGTGCGGTAGCTGAGAGGTGGAGCTCTTGCCTCACAATCAGGAGACCGTGAGTTCGATCCAAGGTAGAGGCAGATGTTTCTTTCTCTGGGCCCACTGAGAATATATTTGTGGAAACAAAACTCTGTATTGGTGACAAGAAGGGCATTCAGCCATTAAAACACTCTGCTAGGTCCATTCAGTTGTCCAGACTCCACCCCTCAAGGGATTATGGAGTTGTTAAATGAAGATGATGATTTCTACATGGTTTTAAACTGCGAAATGAACAGGAGCTAGGGATAAATGATGGGAGCTCACATTGCCACAGGGTGTTGTGGGCTCAAAATGCTAGAGTACTGATTCACTTTGGCCAACAAATCCAGCATCTTTAAGCCACGAGACCATTGCACCCCCTTCCATTTATACCTGACTAAAATTATGGGAGGAAAGGGGATATGCAAGCACTGCTATTTTTTTTCCTTAAGTCTTCTGACTCTTGATGAGTAACTACCATTTTAAGGCAGGAAACAGATAGAACCTGTACTTTACATTCTAAAAAATAGGCTTGCTACAGAAAAAGAATCCTGAGATGGGCAGTGAAAAGATGGGAAATCACAGTCCTACCCTCTTTGCTGTTCTTATCTTACCTACTGCAACCCTCAACATTCCCAACATTATGTGTGTTCCCAGGGTATTAAATGAATGTCCAAACTGATCTATGAGGAGACCCATTTCTATGGTGTCCAGGCCATAATATAAAGATCAACTTCCAAAAAGACAGTTTTTCATTCCAACAGTGGAAGCAATTCAAGCAAACACACAAGACTATCTGCTCACAATTTAAATTCATATTTTTTTATTTTTAAAAAGATAATTTTGTATACTTCAAATGATTTTCTTTCCTTGAAAATTTGCTAGGAATATATAACAGACTCATAAAGCTGTCATTTTTAAAATTGTGCTTTAAAATAAATAAATAAAGCAATGGAGTTACCGGGCTAGGCATTCTGGTTTTATAAGAAACAGCTGGTTTTTAAAAATGATTTATTATTGGCACTCTCCTTCCTGTTTTACACATTATTTCCCCCCCCCTTTTGAATACCATCTGTCCATAGTGATTTACTGCATTTGGATTTCATTGAGTTGCTTCTCGAATCCCCAAATTATCACAATAAAAAGATAAGTTGAAAAACTTAATGATACTTCAGGACTAATCTTTCCAGGGAAGTTTGTATCATTTCAAGCATTTATATAGGGAGAGTGAATGAAGCAATATAGTAGTACCCTCCAGGGAACAATTCTCTTTCTAAGACAGAAGATCTCTTGAAAAGATTTTCCTGAATTTTAGTCCACTTGGTTGGTTGCTTCAAATACTTCATGGGAATCATCTCATTTATCTAAGCTGCTGGGGAAAAAGTACCCACTCATTAAGGTAGAACATTTTGCTGGAGAGACTGAGATATCAGTCTTAAGTAGAAGTGACAGTATTGTCCTTAGCTTTCTCAAGTCTGGCTGTATCCAGATGTGTTGAATTACAACTCCCATTAGCTCCAGGGACCAGAGTAGTCCAGTGTATATGAAAGATACAGGCTGGGAAAGGCACCTTAAATGGAAGAGCTCTGTAATTATATGATAGTCTCAAGAATTCCATTCTGTGGTAAGGCGATCAGGAACACAATAGTCTTACTGCTTCTTATGTATTGGGGTGAAACAGTGGTGGGATTCAAAAAATTTTACTAACAGTTCTGTGGGCATGGCTTGGTGGGTGTGGTGTGGCTTGGTGGGTGTGGCTTAGTGGGCATGGCAGGGGAAGGATACTGAAAAATCTCCATTCCCTTCCCACCCCACTAACCTGCTTTCCAGTTCCATTCTCCTGTGCAGGGCAACAAAGGAAGATCCAACCGATCATCTGGGACTTGGGAGGCAGGGGATAGATGGGGGTGAGGCCAGTAAGAGGTGATATTTGCCGGTTCTCCAAACTACTCAAAATTTCTGCTACTGGTTCTCCAGAACTGGTCAGAACCTGCTGAATATCACCTCTGGAATGAAATGCTCCTTCTGGTTCCATTATAATTGTGAATTCTGTTGAAATATGATAGGGTGTGGAGAGCCAAGAAGATGACCTTGGAGAAGAAAAGCAGAGAAACCCAAGAAATGGAGGAAATGTGAGAAAGAAGCTGACTCCTCCCTAACTCACTGGAAGAAACCAGAAGGAAGTCAATGTGCTGTATTTCTAGTTAGATGTGTGCAGTCCGATTAGATTTATATGTGCTTATAACCCCCAGCTATTGATTCACTGATGATGTATACACTGAGGAATGCATTTGTACAAGTAATGTGCCAATCAACATGGCAGTGCCTTATCCTTTGGTTATAACCCATCCTCGTTCCTGAATACCTCTGTCCATAGAAAAAGGTCTTGAAATTGTAACCAGTGCAAAATGCAGCNCCTTTGGTTATAACCCATCCTCGTTCCTGAATACCTCTGTCCATAGAAAAAGGTCTTGAAATTGTAACCAGTGCAAAATGCAGCAGTCGAGCTATTAAATTGTGCAAAATCACATCGCAAAAGAATCTATTATCTAAGAGACACTCAAGTTGGTGGATATTGATCCTAAAAAGCTTAGAAATGATCACTTAAAGCACAGTTTTTCTCCCACTATGAACCTGCTTGATTATTAGGATCAGCATGAGAGGCACTTCCAAAATATTCCTTCTATCAAAAACTTGATTATCTGATATGCAGGAGAAGGGTTTCTCTTATGGCTCCCAGATTGTAGATCACTTTCACCAGAGAAATATATGAATGTACTCCTCCCCCCACAACACTTCCAACACTTAAGAAAATACCGCAGTTAAAAAAATATACATTTCTTTTGCCAAGCTTTTAACTGCTAATTAATTTCCATTCCATAGATTTTATTATCCTTTCTATTTTGTATTTATTTCAATTATCATCAAGGCCTAAGTGCTTATGTAAGCAGAAGTAGAATGGTATAAAATTAATAAAGAAATAATGATTTGGGGAATGTTCTGGTGCCAAGTTTTGGGGATTTTGCAAAATATCCAACTAACTATCTCCTGACTCTTCTAAATCTTTTTTTTTTAAATCCAGTTGAGATTACTGTGGATTGTTGCAGCTATTCCTTGGTGCTCTCTGAGCTTGGTTGCTTTCTTCCAAAGGGCTCATTACCCAACTAGGTAACTTCATCAGTGCTAGAAAGGAGTGAGGTATGCTCTTTGTTATATACAAATGGTTTGCCCTGTTGATGTCCTTGGTCAGGGGTGTCAAACTCTATTTCATTGAGGGCCACATCAGGATTGTGTTTAACCTCAGAGGACCGGGGGGGGTGGCATGGCCAGTTTGATATCACTCATTGAGGCTCCATTTCTGGTCACGACAGCCTCCTGCAGCCTTCTGCCAGCACAAATGGAGATCAGGGAGGTCACATCCAGCCCACCCAGGCTCTGTTTTTGGATGTGACAGCCTCCTGCAGCCCTATGCCAGCAAAAGGGGCCTTCCTGATCTCCATTTTCACTGGCAGAGGCACTGTGGGCCAGTCTTTCACTGTTTCCAGGGTGGGCCTTCAGGCCAGATCTAAGCACCCCACAGGCTGGATCCCACCCCCAGGCCTTGAGTTTGACACCCCTGTTCTTGGTGGTTCCCTGATTAGGCTATTGCTTACTGTTTGTTTATCTGCACTTTGATTCGGTTATAATGAGCCTAATCTTTCTCTTGTACACCTGCTTGATAATTAAGATCATATTTCTTTTCTTTCAACACAAGCTAATGAAACAACATTTCTCCACCTACAGATACAACACAATTGTATAAGCCCTGATTTTATGACCTCCAATGACTACTGGGTGACATCTTTTACTTGAGTATTTGAATAGAATAACAGTGTTGAAGGGACCTTGGAGGTCTTCTAGTTCAACTCCCTGCCTAGGCAGGAAAGCCTCCACCACTTCAGACAAATGGTTATCCAACATCTTTTTAAAAACTTCCAGTGTTGGAGCATTCACAACTTCTAGAGGAAGGTTGTTCCACTGATTAATTGTTCTGTCAGGAAATTTCTCCTTAGTTCTAAGTTGCTTCTGTCCTTGATTAGTTTCCACCCATTTCTTCTTGTCCTCCCCTCAGGTGCTTTGGAGAATAGCTTGATTCCCTCTTCTTTGTGGCAGCCCCTGAGATATTGGAACACTGATATTGTATCATCCCCAGTCCTTCTTTTCATCAAACTAGACACACCCAGTTCTGGCAACCATTCTTTATATGTTCTAGCCTCCAGTCCACTAATCATTTTTGTTGCTCTTCTCTGCACTCTTTTCTGCACTATTTCTTCCAGAAAAACCAAGTGTGAAGTATCACTATACTAACAGTACTACAATGTAAACCATACTTCTATTGGGAAAGTTTTCTTCCCTCTTAAAACACAGTCATATGTTTCTCCTTCATTGTCAGTACACTTTTGAATGTCTTTAGAAAACTGTGATTTTGAATCACTTCATTGCTGCTCTAAAATGGCAAAGACTTATTTGTGTTATATTGGCTACCCATATTGGCTACCCATGTTTGTTTGTTTTTTCTGGCTGCCTGAACAAGCCCAGTTTTCATTATGATGGCTTCCATGGGAGTAAAATGAAACATGATAAACTGGAAAGATTATCATACAGAGCAACTCAAGAGATTCACACAAAGACTGTGGTCACTTTTGTAACTTCAGTAACAATCCATCTTCCACCTTACCAAGTTTTTTTCCCCTTTTTTATTCTTAAAACAATTTATTGTTCATTACATTGAAGAAATGTTTTTTTTTTTTAAAAATGGAGAATAAATGTGAGGCACAAAAGTATCTCCATTGAATCTGCTTAGAATATGAATATAGCTTTAATTTCACCCTGTAGCATGAATTCAATTGAATATAAAGCAAAACTTTTAGTCTTTCAAAGAGGTTTCCTGTACTATTTTACTAAATTTACCTGAGCATTTATAACAACAATCTTACACATTCAATGATCTGGAACATCCTAAAAGATATATATTTTTATTTTTTACACAAACATACACAAACAAAACATAAAACATAAAACCATCTTTCAGTTACTTAAAGTGTGTCGGTTGATACAAATCTTTTGTGCAAAAATATTCTTTCTTTCTTTCTATATTCTTTTCCCTATAGTTTATATAAATTCTCATATTATCAATCCAATATATGTATGTATATTATTGTCACTATTAATCATTTATTTGACCATTACTAACATTCCATCATTTCATGCAAGCTATTCACCTTCTTAATTTAATTTACCTTATAACATTCATTTCATCATCAATAATCAATTCAATAATGTCTATCCTTAAATTTATTTTCTCTCTACAATTCTATTATACTTATATTCTATAATCTTATAAAATATTCCATTTCCTTGTTTTTTATCTAGCCATTGATAAAATAAGTTCCATATGTTATAAAATTGTTTATCTTCTTGCTTTCTAATTTCAAATATCAATTTACTCATTTCTGCATCCTCCATTATTTTCTTAATTACATCCTCCTCTGTTGGAATTTTCTCATTTTTCCAATTTTTAGCAAATACCATTTTAGCCACTGTTAATACATTTATAATCAAGTATATCAATTTTCTACTGTATATTTCAGATATAATGCCAAAAAAATATCTCTGGTTTTCAGTCTATGAGTTTTTTTGTCATTTTTCCCAACCATGTGTGGATTTTAGTCCAATATATTTTAGCTTCTGCACACGTCCACCACATATGATAATATGATCCAGGTATCTGATGACACTTCCAACATTTCTCCGATTTGTTCTTAATCATCCTTGCAATTATTGCCAGGAGTAAATGCCACCTATAAAACATCTTATACAAATTTTCTTTATATGCTGTTGACATTGTCATTTCATAATTTCAAGACCACAATTTTTGACATTTCTCTAAACCAATCCCATGTCCAAAATTCTTCCTCCAAACAATAATTGTTTCTTTAACTTGTTCTTCTTCTAGTTTAACCTCTAACAAATATCCATGTAATTTTTAAATCACCTTTTCATCAGTTCCTGTCAGAATTTTATCAAATTCAGTTAAACACCTTTTGTTTTAGAGTCTTTATCATATCTAGAATGTATTTGCGCATATGAAAACCAATTCATCCTTATACCTTGTTCCTCTAATTCTTGCATAGATTTAAGTTCACCCTTTTCCTGCAAAATTTTTTATTGTTATTCATCTTTGGTCTATTTTTTATTTTTGGGTTTTAGGATTTTTTGGTGGGCAAAGGGAAATAGCCCAGTCTTCAGTCCTTTTTTATTGCTATTTCGAGTATTAGAGAAGAGTATTAAATGTGAATGCCAATTTAACTACATATAGTATTGCATTATTGATTTTTTTTTCTTTTAAAATTTTCGTTATGTGAATTGCCTTTATTTGATTTGCCTATCTCAACAATCTGGCAACATCGCTGAGTAAAAGAACACTCAGAAACAGCATAAATTAAAACCAAAATAAGCAAACAGGGAATTAGGCAGCCTATTTGAGTAATTGCATTCATATAAAATATAAGAAAAATACAGTATTTCTTTCCCCCTCAAGTGGTCCAGGGACTGAAATGTTCCATTCTGAGGAACAAGAGTAACAAGGAATAGAATTGTTTGAATTAATTTTAAATCTTTTATCTTCCTTTTAAGAGACAAAATAAAGTAGGTGGAATTCCTGATATATTGATTCTTGTTTAATGTCTCAACAAACCTGAAACCGGATTTTGGTTGTAATGCTTGTGCTAAAAGCAGCAGTTTACAAGACTACTTTTGATTAACTAGCTCAAAAAATGTAACTTTAGTTGTATTTGCTTGCTGAATTAAAAATCCAGACCATCCTTTTTGAAATTAATCATCTAAGTGCAGATAATCCTCGACAAACAACCACAACTGAGCCCAAAATTTCTGTTGCCTAGTGAGACAGTTGTTAAGTGAGTTTTCCCTCCATTTTACAACCTTTCTTGCCACTGTTGTTAAGTGAATGACAGCAGTTGTTAAGTTAGTTAAGTTGTTAAGTTGGAGGCGTGCATAAGTGTACCAACGTGCCTACCGTCACTGTCCTATTGCTTCTTTTTTTCTTATATGTATCCATTTCATGTATTCATAACTATGTTTATACTTATACCTATTATCTTGTAAGTGATTGACAGATCAAATAAATAAATAAATAGTTACACAGTTGTTAAATGAATCTGGCTTCCTCGTTGACTTTGCTTGTCAGAGTGTCACAAAAGGTAATCACATGACCCCGGGACATTGCAACTGTCATAAGTACCTACCAGTTGCCAAACATTTGAATATTGTTCATGTAACCACAGGAATGCTCTAGCACAGGTATGTCAAACTTGATTTCATTGAGGGCTGCATCAGGGTTGGGTTTGACTCAGGTGAGTGGGCGTGGACAGGGTGGGCATGGCCAGCCTGACCTCACTTGTGTCAGGGGTGTCTGTGGTGGCATGAGTGGTCTACCAAAGAAAACAGGCTCTCAAGCTCTGTTTTCGGCTGTGATGGCCTCCTGCAACCCTCTGCCAGGGAAAACAGAGCTCGGGAGAGCTGCGAGCTATTTTTTGCTGGCAGAGGCACTATGGGCCAGTCCTTCACTGTTTCCAGGGTGGCCCTATAGGCCAGATCTAAGGACTCCATGGGCCAGATCCAGTCCCCAGACCTTGAGTTTGATACCCCTTTTCTAGCAGTTGTAAATGTGAAAAACGGTCATAAGTCACTATTTTCAGTGCTGTTGTAACTCTGAACGGTCACTGAATGAAAGATTGTAAGTGGAGGATCACCTATAGCAAGTTGTATGTATGTGTATTGTGCAGTATCTGGAATGTATGAAGTATCTAAAACTGTAATTTCTAATAAGTATTTTAGAGATTATAAAGCTGTGCATGCAACACTCCCATATTCTGAAAAACCAAAACCTGTATTGTTTGTGTTAAGTTCACAATGAAGAGAACCATAACAGAAAAATCATTTCAGAAAGAAAACTTGTTCCAACTCACAAATCGGAACAGTTCACGCAAAGCCCAACAGTTAGAAATCTAATTTTCTTTAACTCCAGACTCAATATTTGTAGAGCAACTTTATCCATTTTTAATTTTTGTTTCGGTAATTGTAATTCTAAGAAGCACACATTTACGATTTCTGAGGAACCTTGCTTAATCTCTATTCACCTCAGTGTCAAATTGCTTTTTAGAATTCCTATAAGCACTATTATATATTGATTCACATTCCGGTGCTTGGTTGATTTTTATACCTTCAGAATAAGGGAATTATAATTATAAAGAAGGCTATTTTGATAGTGTTCAGATATTCTTCCACAAAGAATATTTAAAGCAGACCTCCAGCTTGTGCCACATATTTTTGATGATTGTATACACCAGTCTCTTTCAAGCAAGTTCATTTCTATCACTGTTCAGTGATAGACAATAAAATCTGAAATCTTTTCAACTATGATGAGAGATCGTGAAAATATGAGGGCAAAGGAAAAAGAAACAATAATTTGTAGACTAATATATAGAAGCTACACTTAAATAGTTCACTAATATGGGAAGAAAGAGATAATAGATATGTGAGCACAACCCCACTTCTTCGCCAAATGCCTATATTGTTTAAATCTTGGGAATGAAATCCAGACCCACATAAAGTTTAGCAGGTAGTATCAGTGGTGAGATTCAACCAGTTTGCACCACTTTGGCCAAACTAATTATTAAATTGCTGTCTGGCCCCTCCCCCTTCCAGGAGTCCCCACGTGCCTCATTTTGGCTCCCAGGTAAGTGCAGGGAGCCCTACTATGCCCAAAACAGGGCGTGGGGGGCATGGCATGGCCCCCAAAGCCTATTTTTGCTCCCAGGGGGCTGCAGGGAGGCCTACTAGACCCAAAATGGGGCACAGGGGGCAGCACACACTCCCATAGCCTGTCTTGCAGGCTGAGTGCTGCCTGTCAATCCCCTGGCCATGCTCACAATGGCCATGCCCAACCAGCCGATCATTAGGGCAGAGAATTTGTTGTTAAATTATTTGAATCCCACCACTGGGCAGCATCATCAAATAACATGTGAATGAGCAGAAGAAAAATAGTCAAAATTAATTCGTAATTGGATGGAAGACAATAGAAGGTCCAGTTCTTCAGGTTAACCGGGAAAATAAAATGCTAAAAAAAAAATCTCATTAGGATGTATTGACTCCTACTACATATTTAGAGTTATGTACTATCTTTAATCTATATGTGCATTTATGTGTGTGTGTGTGTGTGCGTGTGTGTGTGTGTATGTGTGGCTTTTGAAATATTTAAAACAAATCTCAAATGCAAAGTGGATTGGAGTGTACCAGATCATCTTTAATTTACTTAAGTTGGAAATAATGGCAGTACCTTGTTCAAACTTGTTCAGTTTTAATTGGTCCCTTGTTCAAAATCATGCAATGTACAGTAATTAAGATACTGGCCTAGGAAACAAGAAACTGTGAGTTCTATTCCTACCTTATGCATGAAAAATCACCTTGGTGGCTTTGGCCTAGTCACTCTCTCTCAGCTGGATTCATCTTGTAGGATTGTTGCTATGGAAAAACAGGAATATTTATATATTATCTTGAGTTGTATATTTAAAAAGGGATTAAAATCTAAAAAACAAAGCACACAACAAAACTCTTATCACTTTAACAAAATAAATGAAAAGAAAAGGAAGAGGAATATTGAATTTGCAATTTTCCATAAAACTGGAATGATTGATATAATCAGACAACCATTGTTTCCATCCAATGAAAGTATCTTAGGGTCTTTGTAAGTCGTAGATAATATCTTAGGGATAGTTTCTTAAGATGGGAGACTTTTAATAAGCAAACAAACACACACATCCAGCAAAACCACTTCTACGAATGCAGTTGCCCTGAAAAATATGGAGCTAGCAATTCCTAACAGTGAGAACAATTAACCAGTGGAACAGCTGGTCTTTAGAAGTTCTAGGTGCTTCATTACTGGAGGTTTTTAAGAAAAGACTGGACAGTCATTTGTCTGAAATGGTAGAAGGCAGTGTTGGCGAATCTTTTCGGTGCCAAATGCCAAAATTGGAGTGTGCACTCAGGGGGAGTACCAGAAACCAGAAGATGAGCTTCTGTTTTCTGCCATGAACATGCATGCTGGCCACCTGGTCCTCCAATTTCTGGCATGCATACGTATGCAAAGACCAGCTAGCTAATGCTCATGCACATGTGCATGCTGGAAATTGGAAGTTCAGCTTCCTGATGTGCACATGCGTGCCAGGGAGCTACTCTTCCAGTTTCCAAAATTCCTGCGTATGCAAAGACCAGCTGCATGCCAGAACCTGGAAGAGCAACGGCGATGCCTGGTGTGCCCAGAGAGATTGCTCTGTGTGCTACTTCCAGCATATGTGCCACAGATTCACCATCACAGGTATATGGCTTCCTGCTTGAACAGGGGTTTGGACTAGAAGACTTCCAGGCAGGGGTGCGATTCAAATTTCTTAACAACCGGTTCTGTGGATGTGGCCTAATTTGTGAGTGTGGCTTGGTGGTCATGTGAGTGGGTGGGCATGGCTTGTATGTAAATATTGTAAATGTTTATATAAATAATTATTTTTTAATTAAAAAAGAGCAACTTTTATCCAAAATCAGGCAAAGCAGGCAGGCAGATTGAGTTGCTCACATAATCACAGATTCACTTAAAATCTACCACTCCGCAATCTGCTACCTGAGTCTACAATGAAAAATAGAAGCTTCAGTCCTAAGGAAGCTTCAGCTCTGCTTTTAGATAAGCTAGAAAACAAGAAATCCAACAATTTCCTGCTTTCTAGCTAAAGGCGAGGTCCCACTGGCCGACGGACGCAAAACGTATGCAAAAAGGATACAGCGGATGAGCAAAAGTTCGGGGGTGGCTCCATCCATTGTCATCCGCTCCCAAAAGTGGTGAAAATTTGCATAAACAGAATGGAAAAGAACGAAAAAAAAAATGGACGGGGGTAGTACGTAGCGGGGATGTTAAATGGATGTTCATAGGAAGCCTAGCGGATGACAGCGGATGGAAGCGG
>BHFT01009233.1:0-21553 GCA_004320025.1 Laticauda laticaudata
AAGAGAGAGATGAGGACTGGGAATCGTAGCATCAACAGATGTTCTGCATATTCGCTCGAGAGCAATTGACTTACATAGGAATCTGCTGACAACAGAAAGAGAGGTGTGTTCCTTGAACACACTGGGGCCCACAGTGGTTCAGAATGCCAAGGCATTTTGGCCAAACTAGAGGACGTAAAGGCAGAATGGCCTGGACAGATTTGGAAAAAATGCTGAAGTCTCATTACGGCACTGACCATACTCCAGTCCTTATTGGAGACCTGAGTTCTGCAAAAGCGGAACCCAGAGAGAAGGTGGAGTATGCGCGATTCAGTAGAGGCTTCTGCAAGGGACATTGGAGGGGCCATGCGAGTTCCTCAACATGGATGAAGTCATGAGGGATCGTGTGGTCCTTGGACTAGAGATATCAACCTTGCAGAGCCGACATGCTAAACCGCAACCAAAAAGGCTATCGCTGAGGCGCAACGGCAGCTGAATCCACTAAAAAATGCACAGCAAAATGGAACAAATGAAATGTGACCAATGCAAAAAACATTTGGCAGAACAAGGCCAACTTCCCAGAGAAGAAAGTCAGATGAACACCCAAAGAACCATCACACGCCACGAGGATAGCGAATTCGTTGTCCGAGACTGATGACGAGGAGGAAAGAAAATCCCAAGAACTCGCAAGTCGGAACAAAATAAGAGCAGGAGATGGAAAGGACGTAAGTCGGAGTTCCAAGTGTGCTAAGTGCGGAGGAGAGCCACCCCTGTTCCTAGTGCCGATTTCCGAGATGCATTTGCCAAGCACTGTGAGAGACCGGGGAAAACATAGCAAGGGTCTGCTGAAACCGGAAAACTACAGCCCCCGACGTAGAGACGACTGCCACCACCCAGAATGAAAGAAAGATCAGACCCGGGCCATGGGAGGTCGAGACAACAGAGACAAACAGCTAACGAAAGCTACCGAAGGAAACGAAGCACCCAAACTATAACCATCGGGCATTCAAACGCAACAAATGCCTGAAAGGTACATGTGGAAGTCAGCATCGAACGTCAAAATGTGAAGATGGCGGGGACTCTGGCTCATACCTATCTATGGTATCATGGAATACAATTAAAAGACTGATACCACAACATTACGCAAGAAGCGAGAATTTTAGAAGTGCCAAACACTGATCCTGAAAAGACTACCAAAGGGAACAAAGGATTCTGTTTAAGTTTGGAGCCTCAGACACTTTTCCAAGTCACATTCAAAAAACACACAGAAATTTCTGCCTTTAAACCATCTAGACCGGAATCACAACAAGCTTACTGGGACTCAAATAGTTCGAACCGCCTGGGAAATCGGAGTGACCAGAATCAAACAGCGTCACCAAAACAGGACTGGGAGGAGATCCGCTGATGAGGGATTTCCAGGACATATTCGATGGGAAACTAGCAAGTACTGAGGGTCCGCCCATATCATTTAAATTTGAAATCCGACTATAGCCCCAATTAGTTAAACAAAGCGAGTTCCCTTCCGGCAACTAAAACCAAAGATTGATGAGGAATTAAATAAACTCATTGCAACAGGGGGTATTGGAACCAATAGACCACGCAAAAGTGGGGAAAGCCCCCAATCGTAACCCCAAATTAAGCCAGATGGGTCCATGAGAATCTGTGGTGATGACAAGGCCCGCCTAACCACGCACTAACAAACAAAGCGCATATACCCGTTCAAGTAGTGGCATAACATCTGCTACACTCATTTTGGGGGGGGGAGGCCCAAAAAAAAAAAAAGGGTCTTCGCAAAGCTCGACCTTGCAACAAGCATAACGCAACAATTTCCAGTCAACCCTGAAACAAGCGGGGGCAAACAAACCAATCGTGACTTCGTAGGGGGGCATTCAAAATACAAAAACGGCAATTTGGAGTCAAGCGTGGCCGCAGGTGGTGTTCAAAGCCTGATGAGTGGTTGGTTACAAGGGATAAAAAGGGGTGGTCCGCATACTTTGATGACGTGCTAGTGTCCAGTCAGCGGACAAGAAACCAACTAAGAAGGCCACCTCAGAGTATATTGCAAAGATTCCAAAAGGCGGGACTCAAGGTCAAAAAAGAAAAATGTCAGCTAGCCCACCTCAGAAAGTCGAATTCCTGGGGTATCTAAATAGATAAAGATGGCATCCCACCCCACATATCAAAAAAAAATCAAAGTGATCAAAGAAAAGCTTCCCAGGCCAAAACAAAACGGATTTAACAAGCATTTTTTGGACTCATCAATTTCTAATAATGTTTTTTCCTGCCCACAGAAGGCAAATGACGGCAGAACCAACTACACAGATTTACTGGATAAGACAGCCACCTGGACCTGAGGACGACAAAAAGGCGCATTCCATGAAAATAAAAGATTTACTAACATCTGAATCTGTGTTTAAGTGAATTACATGAACACTGCCACTGACATCACTGGCATCACTGTTAACGTCGAGCCACTACTCAGCCACTGCGACCAGTGGGAGAAGAAGCATCGATCGCATTCTACTCACACTGTCCAAACGGAAGGAACTAACCTTGCAGAGAGGTCGTTAGCAGCAATATCCGGTGTCAAATGTCCATGAATCCCTACGTAGGACCTTTTACACTCATTACAGACCACAAGCCCACTCTTGGGAATTACTGCAGGGAACAGGGCACAAACATCCTCCCAATAATACAAAGGTGGTCCAAGTTCCTGCCAGCATACATAAAAATTAATTCACGACTAGGCAAGACATTTACAAAGCCAACACGCTGAATGTACTCCTATGAACTGGGAAGGTGACCCCACCAACGCACCATCCCCCCTACAAATTGAGACATTACCAGACCACCCATAACTGCAGCGGACATTGCGAAAGAACACGCAAGAGAAAAAAGGTTGTTGCAGGTTTTAAACTGGTAGAAAGGTGGCCGGAAAACGAAGACAGACAAGACTTTAAACATCCAGAACAGAACAAGCGAACTTCAATTTAAAAGGTTGCAGTCTATGGGGGGATCGGGTAGCATACATAGAAAACATCTGGAAATAAAGAACAAGAGGAATATTTATACCCTGAAGGACACTTGGGTACATACGAATGAAATCCCTGGCCGGAGTTATTTTATGTGCCAGGATTTGGATAAGGATATGGAATGGGTGGAAACCTGCGGCTAAATAAAGATCAGACTGCTCCCCCTGCGACCTAATATCGACTGGAAACACTGAGGGGACCCTGGTCAAGAATATCACATAAATTTCGCAGGCCTACAAAAGACACACATTTTTAAATATAGTAGATCTACTCAATTGTTGGAGGTAAGCATCATACTCAAAACAGCCGGTTATCAGACAGCTGAGGAGCTTTTCGCACACACATGGTTCTGGACTTATAGTTCAGAATAACGGGCCGCAGTTCAACAGCATTGACATTTGAAAAGTCTCGTGTACATGGCATATAGGCATGCCTTTGACACGCCGGTCGCACGCCTAAAACGGCGGCAGAATGCATGGTCCGATATACCAAAGAAACTATAGAAAAATAGACACATGGAGACATACAAGAAAAAATTTACAAGAATGTCACCATAAACACATCACACTAACTCACTTCACAATAAAGCCAGCAGAATATAATATGGAGCAGAATTAAGATCATACTGGATAAGATTACACCCAACATACCCCGAAAAACCAGCAACTCCTCTAGCAATCTGCCCATTTGAAACAGGGACCTATCTACACAAAAAATCTCACGGGCACCCACTGTGGGTACACAAAATAAGGACCCCGGTCATACGATTAATAACAGAATGATAGGAAGAAGCTGGAGGAGACACTAGATCAACTAAGAATGATAAGACAATTAGAAAACCATAACAGACCAGGCACGAAGAACAACACACATGCCAGAACCACACAGAATATTAAATAAAAACAATGTTAATCAAACCAGAGAGGGGGATGGCCGTCAAACAAATAAGGAGGATGGGAGACCTCACATTAGCAGCAGGAAAAAACCGGCAAACCGAAAAACAAACAAAAAAATTCTCTCAATAAAGCCAGAAAAGAACACTACTTATGAGATGACTTGGAAGATGATATGGTGAGGAAAGGAGGCTCAAGAATATCAAGAAGTCACTCTGGAAGGGAAGCCACGGGCGTACCTACCAGCTGGATAGGCAGGCCGGAGCGGCATGGTGACTCCCACTTTCCAGAGGTTCCCACAAGAAGGATGGAGAAACAGCGATCCGTCGAACCCGCTGAAGAACAAACAACACGATAACTACGCAGGTCAAGTAGACAAAATAAACCCCCGCTACTTACGTGACTACGTAACATAGGATCAAACAAGAGGGAGGGTGTTACATATTAGCATACTCCAATACTCTGTTTCATTGTCACAAATACTCAAATCTGATTGGCATTCTGCACGATGGTGATTGGTCGAGCAATGACCGCTTTAGTGATTGGCGCGCCTGCCAGCGGCGGGAGAATCAGGAGTCGTCATTGGCCGTGAGCCCGCGATGCAGCCTCTATAAAAAAGGTCCGCGGGCTCCACAGTCAGACGGAATCCAGCAACTAATAAAAGAGCTGAAAGTTACGCTGGTCTCAAGTCTCATTCTTTGCGAACACAATAGTGGGGAATACATTTTAGCTAGAGAACAGTCAGATAAGAGCAGGGGTGGGCTCCAAAAAATTTTAGCAAACAGTTCTCTGCTCAGTTGCTGGATGGGCCTGGCCATAGTGGGCGTGGTCGAGTCGGCCTTCTACTCCACAGCGGGAAGAGAGGGTTTTTTTCCCTTCCCAGGCTCCTCAGGCTTTCCTTGAGCCTCCAGGAGGGTGAAAACAGCCTCCCTGGACTCCGGAGACTCTCTGGAAGCCAGAAACTGGCCCATTTTCGGCCTTCCAGAACTTCCGGGAGGCCTGTTTTTCACCCTCCCCAAGCCTCCACATGCACCTGCACTTACTTGTATTGAAAACGGGCCACGTGGGGACTCCTGGGAAGGGCGGAGCAGGGTGGGCGGGGCCAGCCAGGAGTGGGATTTGGGGGATCTCCAAACTGCACAGAATCTTAGCTAAGGGGTTCTTCCAAACCCCTGTGAACCCCCAGAAGCCCATCCCTGCATAAGAGGCCGCATAGCCCTCTGCTGCATAATGGATAGAAGAAGACCCTGCCTCATTTCTCAGGCTATAAAGGAGACTGAAACAGGGACAAAATTGTACAGTCAGACGTGCAAGATTCAGTCACTTTGTAGAATGAGCCTCTGGTCACTTTTCCTGACTGGTCTACCTGGTAAGGCTGGCAGGAAGACACAGAGCAGCTGTTGGAAAAGCTATCCGCTAATTCAGGGCCCTTCAAGTTGGGGTGTTGACCTCCCCCCCAGCTCTTTGTTTCTGGCTCATGACGTGAAAAGAAACTTTGATAACTCTTTGATCTGGCTGCCGTGGGTCTCAGTGGCTGATCAGTGTCATTCAGTGATGGTGGTACAAAAAACTGGACTTTGTATTTTGTATGTCTCGGGTTTCTGTTTTATTTTTCTAATCATTTGGTCATCACATGTTCTGGTAACTTACAAAAATAATAGACCGTGATGGCAGGGAAATGCGAGTCTGTTATGTGGACCCTGTTTTCCACGAAATATGACTTACCCTGAAAGTAAGTCCTAGCTTGATCTTTACATGTGCGCCCAATATAAACCCTACCCCAAAATAAGCCCTAATTGAGATCCTGCTCACTCCAGAGTGGATGGGCAAAAATTAAGCTAGGATGGGGATGGGGTGGGGTGGAGCTGCCCTACTACTTACCTTTGGACAGTTGTAGCCAGGCCTGGCACACCCCAACACCTGCCTTGCCAGCCTATTTTTTCTGCAGCCAGCAAGGCTGGCAAGGCTCTCCTGAAGGCCTCTGGAGCTGATAATAAAACTCTGGATTGATCCAAAGCTCCATTATCAGCTGCAGAAGCTTTTAGGAAAGCCTTGCCAGCCGCAGAAGAAGTTTCTGAAGGCCTCTGACCGCGAAAAGGAAGCCAGGGACGATGCGTGCAAGTGAAGTTAGTCAGTGGAGGGCTTCCCCCAAAAATAAGACCTGGAGCCTTTTTTGGGTGGCAAAAAAAAAAAAAAGATAAAGTCTTATTTTCAGGGAAACATGGTATTTTTTTATTTAGGGAATTTATATTGCCGCCCCTTCACACATGGTGACTCAAGGTGGCTTACAGAATTAAAAAAACCTCATATAAAAACAATAAAACTAATAAAAGAAGAGTCGTATAATAAATTAATATAATAAAATCACCCCACTGCCACCCAGGTTAAGGTGCTGGCCTAGAAACCAGGAGACTGTAACTTCTAGTCCTGCCTTAGGTATAATAGCCAGCTGGGCAATAATTCACAGCTGTGGCAAGTAAGGTCATAAAACGGGACAAAACCTCATGACACATGTCTCACTTAGCAACATGTACTTGTGGGCTCAATTGTGGTTGTAAGATGAGGACTACCTTTAAAACATGGAACTTCAATGGAACATTTTTTCTCTGGAAATCCCAGAAATTGCAAAGAAAAAAGAAGAAGAAAAAAAGTCCAATCTGTTGTTGACTGCAGATGGAGCAAAAAAGTCAAGATGGAGGACAGGATTGTAAGATCGATCAAAGCCCTTACCATTTCAAGAGAATCCCATTTAATCCTTCCTCTGTTCTGTTTTATTTTAATAGGATTATAAGAAATACTGGGCTGGTCTCTGGGGCTCCATGCTGTATTTCTACCACACCAACAGAGAAAGTCAGGTAAGTACAGTGCAGTGTTGCGTGGTGTGCAAATGACATGGAATGTATTCTCCAGGCGAGCTGTGAGAGCCAAGGACACTTGGTCAGGTGTTTGCCAAAACAAAAGACTTTGTCTCATAACAACACAAAGAGACTCCATTGAACAATATGACCGGTTCTAATAGGGGAGAGGGAGAATCCTATATTTTAATCAGAGGTGGTGTTCAGCCAGTTTTGACCGGTTCTGGAGAACTGGTAGTGGAAATTTTGAGTGATTCAGAGAACCAACAAATCCCGCCTCTGACTGGCCCCGCCCCCACCTATTCTCTATCTCCTGAGTCTCAGCTGATTGGCTGGTTCTTCTTTGGTTGCCCTGCACAGGAGAATGGAGCTGGAAAGCAGGTTAGTGGGGTGGGGAGGGAAGGGGGATTTTGCAGTAACCTTCCCCTGCCAGGCCTACCAAGCCATGCCTACCAAGCCACACCACGCCCACCAAGCATTGCCCACAGAACCAGTAGTAAAATATAATCCCACCACTGATTTTAATGATGTGGCTTTGCGCGAGAATTAGCTAGATCTGGTTTTGCACTCATCGGTGCTGAAACAATGTACTCAATAAAGTTTTGCATTTGGAGATTGGATCGTCTCAACAATGCTTGCTTTGGTTGGGTTCGTCAGTCAGAACGCTGACATCCTAGTGACGTAACTCCTTTGTTTGAATCTTGAAAAAAGTTGTTGAGCCAAAGAAGAAACTGTTTGACCAGGTAGAGGGAAATGTAAACAAGGAGGAAGAAAGCTAGCTGTGGCAGCTAACTTGGATAAACTTCAACCTTGAGGACTAGAAGCTTGGAAACTGACTTTTAATTTATTTGTTTGTCAAACGTGTACAAGATAACTAGTATAGGTATGAACATAAACATGGACAAAGGGAGTAAATACAGATAAATGGGGCCAGTAAGACAGGGACGGTAGGCATGCTGGTGCACATATGCCCACCCCCTTTAAGGACCTCTTAGAAATGGAGTGAGATCCACGGTAGACAGTTTGAAGTTGAAGCTGTGCGGGATTGAGGCTGTGACAATGGAGTTGGGTAGAGCGTTCCAGGCATGGACTGCTCTGTTGCTGAAATCATATTTTCTGCCATCGAGTTTGGAGCAGTTTACCTTGAGTTTGTATCAATTGTTTGCCCGTGTATTATTGTGGTTGAAGTTGAAGAAGTCATTGACATTGGCAAGATGTTATAGCAGACAATTTTGTGTACAATGCTTAGATCGGACTGCAGGTGGTGTGGTTCCAAATTGTCCAGGCCCAAAATTTTGAGCCTGGAGGCATAGTTGAGTTCTATTGTGAGTAGAGGAGTGGAGGACTCTTCTCGATAAATATCTCTGAACCCGCTCAAGTGTGTTAACGTCCATTATATTGTGCGGGTTCCAGGCGGACAAGCTGTATTCGAGAAGTGGTCTGGCAAAGGTTTTGTACTTTTGTACTTGTTCTTCCTCACCTCCAGTATATTGAGAAAATTGATCTGACTGACTTGGTCTCCCTGGCTGAAGACAGCTGTCCAAGAAGTGTGAGTCCCATGTCTACAGAAAAACCAGGGCTGACACTGAAGATGCGGAACCAAGAAATAAAGTTGAGGGTAATGTATGTTCTTTCTTTTTTTTGTTACAAAGGGATTATATTCCACCCAGGAGGTGTTCCTCAAATGAACATGGTTGTGCACGTGGTTGTGCGATACTGAAGCAAGATGCAAAATCTTTCCAAACCATATCATCTTCTAATTATTATTATTTTTTTACTTTAAACCGCGGTTGGTATTTATCTCCTGCTAAAAAAAGGCTGGATTAATCTAGAACAAGGGGTTTCCAAATTTGGCCACTTGTGGACCTCAGCTCCCAGAATTTGTCAGCTAGCCATGTCGGTTTAGGAATTCTGGGAATTGAAGCCCACAAGCCTTAAAGTGGCCAAATTTGTGAGGACCCCCCAGCCCTCCAATCTAGAATCTAAATCACAACAAAACAAAATTAATTCTAGAATTTTGCGGGCTCTGTCACTGGAAGGTCTTCAGCTAAGATTGGATGTCCGTTTTGTCTCAGATAGTCTGAGGAGTCCTGTGTGGAACTACATGGTCTCTTATAACTCTCTAGCACTTGATTCCATGATCTGCAAGGTGTCTTCCAACCTTGTTTCTCGATGATTCCATGACCTCCAGGGTTGGTTCCAACCTTGTGACTCTATTATTCCAAGATGGCCAAGGTCCGTTTCAACCCTGTGACTCTATGATTCCACTACTTCCCTTGCAACCCTATTACTCCACAATTGCCTGATTTTCAAGGTTGCTTCCAAACCTATGACCCCATTATACTATAGCCTCACTTCCACCCGTGACTCGAAGATGCCAAAACCTGCATTGCAACCCCTATATAACTGTGATTTCATGACCTCCATGGTCCCTTCCATCCCTGTGGCTCTATGATTCACAGCAACCCCATGACTCCTTTAATCCATGACCTCCAAGGTTCCTGCTAACCTTTTGACTCTGTGATTTCATGACCTCTGTTGCAGCCCCTACAGCTATTATTCCATGACCTCCAAGGTTGCTTCCATTTCTGTAACTCTGTGCTTCCATGACTTCCAAGGTCCCTTCCAACCCTGTGACTCGATGATTCCTTGACCTCTGTTGCAACCCCCATAACTGTCATTCCATGTCTCCAAGGCTGCTTCTCCTCACCCTGTAACTCTGTGATTCCCTGACCTCCAAGTCCCTTCCAAACCTACGGCTCTATGATTCCACAACCACCTTTGCAAGCCCATGACTCCATGATTTCATGACCTCCAAGGTTCTTTCAAACCTTAGGACTCTATGCAGTGGTAGGATTCAAATAATTTAACAACCAGTTCTCTGCCCTGATGTCTTCCAACAACCAATTCACCAAACTGCTCAGAAAGTTAACAACCGGTTCTTGTGAACTGGTGGAAACCGGCTGAATCCCACCATTGACTCTATGATTCCACAATTCTAATCTTGGCATAATTTTTACCTTACATGGGCTTCATTTTTCCTTTACAGATGGAAAGCCTGGAACAGCAAGAAATGTGGAAAGGTTTTATACTCACCATGGTGGAGGTAGGGAGTCATTTATTCTCTGCCAGCCTTCTTAAGCAATATGTCAGGGCTCCGACAATAGACCCCCCCCCCATTCAAATCATAAGTCCCTAGCCGCATCTCTCAGAGTAAAAAAAAAATGATTTATTAGGAGTGACCATGTTGGCATTACCTGGTGCAACTGACACTAAGACACACCATTCATTTCTCCCTTGACCTTGGTCTTTCCCCCACCCTCTGGATGTATATTCTTCAATGGGACACATCCATAGCCAATCATGCTCTCCAGTAATAATCTTACATGCCAACAGCTTCGGCCACCTAGCAATTATCTGAAGCATTTAAGGAATGCACTACTTTCCCCCATTCCCTTTCTGTTAAAAGTAAACTAAAAAGACCAAAGAAGCATTTTTTAGTTGACACCATAAATCATTCTAGAATGACTTGTACTTGTTTATTTTAAATTGTGACAAGAGCAGCAGGGGATCAATGCTTAAAATGGAATGGGAAGTCGACCTCACCTTGGCATATCCCCATAGTCACATGGTCAAAATTCAGAAACTTGGCTACTGACTCATATTTATGGTCACAACGTCCCAGGGTCATCTGTTTCCCCTTTTACGATCTTCTGACCAGCAAAGTCAATGATTCACTTAGCGACCACATTGGACAGGATTCCAGCCATTGCCCTAATTAAACCATGAACCTTGAGCTGAGCTTCAAAAACTTCAAAGGATTTATTAGGAGTGAACATGTCGGCATGAACCTGTATGAAACCTTCACAATGGCAGTGATTCACATAACAACAGCAGTAAGACAGGTTATAAGTGGCAGCAAAGCTGACTTTAATAGCTGCTGTGCTTACCGACAGAAATTTTGGGCTCAACCTGGAATTATGTGACTTTTCTTCAAAATTAAAGAGCCTTGGAACAAACATGAAGGTGATTTACACAGATAAGTCCTTGACTTACAACAGTTAATTTAGTGACTGTTCAAAGTTACAATGTTACAAACATGACTTATCACTAGTTTTTCACATTTAGACCTTTCTGGCATTCCCCATGATCACGTGATCCACATTCAGATGCTTGGCCACTGACTCATACTTATGACCATTGCTGTGTTCCGAGGTCACGCGATCCCCTTTTGCGACCTTCTGACAAGCAGGAGATCCACGGGGAAACCAGAGTCCCTTCACAAACATGTTACTAACTTATCAACTGCTGTTCTGACCCAACCTTGTTCCAAGAGAGCAAACACAAGACAAAGGCCCCCACCTTTTAAAGTTTAATCTACGAATTCTGTTTCTTCACAGATAAAAGGCTGCTTCCAACTAATCAGCTCAGACAAGAAAGAGTCTTGCCAAGTTGTTGTTCAAGGCTGCCAAAAACCCTCAGATAAGAAAACAGTTGCAAGAATTTTCAAATATTAACTATAATGTCCACAAGGCTGAGCTTCAGAGTGTCTTTGCCTTCTGCAAGGACAGGCCATTACCTTGCAGCCTTACTCCCGAGTCACCCATGCTGTTGTTACTGCTCTTTCCTATGAGCAGCCCTGCATGCATCTGTACTTGGCACAGGCTCCTCGGGAACCTCCTCATCACTGCTGCCAGCCCCCACAATCTCTGAAAGCAGCAGTCCACTCCCTGATGGTCCTGGCCCCTCATCTGAGTCCTCGCTCTCCTCAGCCGTCCGTGCCTGCTGCCAGCTAACCACAACAACTGCGGTGATTCCCTTAACAACTGTGGTCGTAAAACGGGACAAATTCAATTCGAAGTGGCACAGGAGACAACTCCAAAATGTAATCAAGCGGAAGGGCTCCCCTTTATCAGAGGCATCTTGGGTAAAGAGCAGGAATGTCCAAGCCGATCGCATTGTGATGAGGTTTCCATGCAGAAAACCCAACAAAACCTGGGAGCGGTTCACAACCCTAAGTTCTATACCTGCAATAAATTTGTTTTCTTTTGTGTTGTACAGGTCACCTTCAAGAAGTGAGGGGAGCTGAATGTCAACTAAAAAATACTCCTTTGCTCTTTTTAGTTGCCAGCAGAAAGGGAGTAGGAGGAAAGCAGTGCATTCCTTAAATGCTTCAGATAATCATCTTGGAAGCCCAAAGTTGTCGGCACGCAAGAATATTACCAGAGAGCATGATTGATGACTCTTGGCTATGGAAGTGTCCCATTGGAGAATATACATCCAGGGTCAAGGGGAAAATGAATGATGTATTTTAGTGTCAGCTGCACCTTGATAACACTGACATGGTCACTCCTAATAAATCAATTTTTTTTACTCTGAGAGATGCGGCTAGAGACTTATGATTTGAATAGGGGTGGATTTATTGGAGTCATGACAATTCACTTAACAAATGTCACCCTCAGCAACAGAAAATTTTTGGGCTCAATATTAGGCTCGTAAGCCGAGGACTACCTCTGAATGTTTTTAAAAACATAGATTTTTACGTTCAAGAAGGGACTGGACTGCCATCTGTCAGAAATGATGTAGGGTCTCCTGCTTGGGCAGGGGGTTGGACTAGATGACCTACAAGGTCCCTTCCAACTCTGTTAATCTGTTGACTCAGCCTGTCTTCCATTATTATCCTTAGATGAAGATCCCAGCATCCGTGTCTTTGCTGCCGGGACACCTGTACAGGTTGTCTGAAACCTTGAAGAAGGAGCAAGAGAGGCGATCCAGCCTTGGTGTGACTCTTGAAAGGGAAGAGAAACTGCCCAAGTGAGTAAGTTGTGAGCAGCCTGGGGTGTTTGTTTATAGACAAACTTGTGATGGACATCGGAAGACGCCTTCTTGATCTGTTTCTTTCAAAACCCGGTTATATTGTGAATTATATTACAGTCACCATCAAGCCAGGTTGGTGGAGTGGTGAAAGGGCCAGTCTAGAAACCAGGAGATGGTGAGTTCTAGTCCCGCCTTAGGCGTGAAAACTGTCTGAGTGACTTTGGGCCAATCACCAGGAGACAGTGAGTTCTAGTCCCGCCTTAGGCATGAAAACTGACTGGGTGACTTTGGGCCAATCACCAGGAGACGGTGAGTTCTAGTCCCGCCTTAGGCATGAAAGCTGTCTGAGTGACTTTGGGCCAATCACCAGGAGACGGTGAATTCTAGTCCCGCCTTAGGCATGAAAGCTGTCTGAGTGACTTTGGGCCAATCACCAGGAGACGGTGAGTTCTAGTCCCGCCTTAGGCATGAAAGCTGACTGGGTGACTTTGGGCCAATCATCAGGAGACGGTGAGTTCTAGTCCCGCCTTAGGCATGAAAGCTGACTGGGTGAGGAGACTGAGAGTTCTAATCCCACCTTAGGTCTGAAAACTGGCTTGGTGACTTTGAGCCAACCCACCTCACAGGGTTGTTGTTGTGGGAAAAGTAAGTGGAGAAAGTTGGGTGTGTTTGCTACCTTGAGTTACTTATAAAATAATAAGAGCAGGACCAACATCCAATAAGAAACAAACAAACAAACAATAAACAAACAAACAAATAAAATAAAAGAAGTGCTCTCCGTTGACCAACAATCTTGCAGTATTGCAAGCTCTTATAAAAAAAAATTCTTTCTTTCTTTCTTCCTTCCTTCCTTCCTTCCTTTCTTTCTTTCTTTCTTTCTTTCTATTTCTTTCTTCCTTCCATTCCTTCACTCTTTCTTCCTTCCTTCCCTTCCCCTTCTTTCCCTCCCCCTCCTTCTTCCTTCCTTCTTTCTTCTTTCCCTTCCTTCCCTCCCTTCCCTCTTTCTTCCTTCTCTCCCCTCCTTCCTTCCTTCCCTCCCCTTCTTCCTTCCTTCCTTCCTCCTTCCTTCCTTCCATTCCTTCACCTTTCCTTCCTTCCCTCCCTTCTTCCTTCCTTCCCTCCTTCCTTCTTTCCTCCCTCCCTCCCTTCTTTCTTTTCTTTCTTTTTCTTCTCCCAGCTGTTTCTTCCAGGTCTCCAGAATGGAGGCAGTGGCCCTTCTGGAGCAGAATGAAAATTATGGTAACATGTTGCTGCGTCCCGGACAGGATGGGAAGAGTTTCTCATTGACTGTTCGGCAGAAAGCACCCGGGTGAGTTGGAAGGACAAACGCTTGGCTCAAAATTGGATGCAGGAGGAATCCTTCACCCTAACCCTAACCACGTTCATTTTCCCACTTATATGTTTTTTTTTTAATTTCCACACACACACACAAACACACACACACACATACACTCCCAGCAATCCTAGGCAGTTCACAAATAAAAACACTACAATGTTCAAAATAAAGTATGTTCAGTCTTTCAAGGTCTGGTTACATGTGGTTCTCGACTTATAACTTACTTCTTGCCTTTTGGATGTCTACAGAGAACAATGAGTTTAATCTACGCAGGTTGTCCTTGATTTAACAACAGTTCACTTGTCAATGTTTTGAAGTAAAAACCGGCCCTGGAAAAAGTGACTTATGACCAGGGGTGGGATTCAAATTTTTCAACAGCCGGGTCTGTGAGTGTGGCTTAGGTGGTGGGCATGGCTTGGTGATTATGTTATTGGCTGGGCGTGGCCAACTCCATATCACTCACATTGAGACATGCATCTCCTTGCCTGGCCCCTCATGACTGTGGGGATGCTGCAACAGTTGTAAGTGTGAAAAATGGTCATAAGTCACTTTTTTCAGTGCCATGGTAACTTTGAATGGTCACTCCACACAAGCAAAGTACCAGCAAAGGAGGGGAAAATAACTCCAGAGACATTCCAGAGACAGGAAGTCTAGTCCTGCCAAGAATGTAATGAGGGTCAACAGAGAGGCAGTTTCCGTAAGCAACACCAGAATGTTTCCTTCCTGCCTTCCTTACAGGATTAGGCCAGCAATTCCTTCTAACAACCAGTTCTCCGAACTGCTTAGAATGTTAACAACTGGTTCTAGCGAATAGGTGTGAACTGGTAGAATCCCACCCCTGCTTACGACTGTTTTTCACACTTATGACCATTGTAGCATCCCTGTGATCACATGATTTACGTCCAGATGCTTGGCATCTGACTCATGTTTATGATGTTTCTTAACCTTGGAAAAAGACCACAACCTAGAGTACTGCATCCAGTTTTGATCACTACACTATAAAAAAGATGTTGAGGCTCTGGAAAGAGTGCAGAGAAGAGCAACCAGGATGATTGAGGGAATTGGAGACTAAAACATATGATGAACGGTTGCAGGAACTGGGCCTGGCTAGTCTAGGGAAGAGAAAGACCAGGGGAGACAGGAGAGCATCTTCCAATATTTGGGGGGCTGCCACAGAGAGGAAGGGGAGTCAAGCTATTTTCCAAGGCACCCGAAGGCCAGACAAGGAATAATGGATGGAAACTGATCAAGGGGAGATTCAACCTGGAAATAAGGAGAAATTTCCTGCCAGTGAGAACCATCAACCAATGGAACAGAAGTTGCCTTCAGGAATTGTGGGAGGCTTTCAAGAAGAGACTGGACAGCCATCTGTCAGAAAGGGTGTAGGGTCTCCTGCTTGGGTGGGGGTTTGGATTAAATGACCTACAAGGTCCCTTCCAACTCTGTTAATCTGTAATTTAATCTGAAATGGCTTAAAGAAAATCACACCCAGGGACGAAGCTTAGGAGAGGACAGAATTCAAATTCCATTTTGTGTTCTTTGCAGAGCTGTGAGTGTCAAGCATTATAAAATCAATGCCGTTGGTGGGGAATACATCATCGTTATGGAGAAGCCGGTAAGGGGGGAACCAGGAGGGTTTGGGTTACCGTGGGGCAATGAAGGCAAATCAGGTTTTTAGAAAGAAGGGAGGGGAGAACAGAACTCGACTAGACAACTGTTTCAAGTTATTCATGCAAAATGTGTAATGTTTAAAATGGACAAGCTCCCCAAGTTACTAGACCTCATGCAAGTGGGGGGGAAATATGAAAAGCTTGCATGTTCTCAGCTGAACTCTTCCAGCATATGGCAACCTCATGATTATAGGTGGGCTTTCCCCTTCCATCCTTCTTCCTGCCTGCCTTCCCTCTCTCTCTCCCTCTACCCTTTCTTCTTTCCCACCCTCCCTCCCTTTTTCCCCCTCCCTCCTTGCTTTCCCTCTGTCCATTTTCCCTCCTTTCTCCTTCTCTGTTTCCTTCCTTCCCTCTCTCCCTCTTTCTTTCCTTTCTCGCCATCTCTTTTACTTTCTTCCTTCCTTTCTTCTTCTCTATTTCTGTCCTTCCTTTCTTCTCTATTCCCTTCCTTCCTTCTCCATTTCTGTCTTCCTTCCTTCTCTCCCAACCCTCCCTCTCTCCCTTTCCTTCCTTTCCCTCCATTCCTTCCTTCCTTCTCTATTTCTGTCCTGCTTTCCTTCCTTTCCTCCCTCCCTCTTTCTTTCCTTCCTTTCTCTCCATCCCTTTTCCTGACTTCCTTCCTCCCCTTTCCTTCTTATTTCTCTATTTCCTTCCTTCCTTCTCCATTTCTTTCCTTCTTCCTTCCTTCTCTGCCAATCTCCCTCCCCCACTCTCTTTCATTCCTTCCCCTCTACCCCTTACCCTTCCTTCCTTCTCTATTTCTGTCCTCTTTTCCTCTATCCCTTACCCTTCCTTCCTTCTCTGTTTCTGTCCTCCTTTCCTTCCTTTCCTTTCCTTTCCTTTCCTCCCTCTCTCTTTCTTTCCTTCCTTTCCCTCTATCCCTTACCCTTCCTTCCTTCTCTATTTCTGTCCTCCTTTCCTTCCTTTCTTCCCTCCCTCTCTCTTTCCTTCCTTTTCCTCTATCCCTTACCCTTCCTTCTGTCTCTATTTCTGTCCTCCTTTCCTTCCTTTCCTTCCTCACTCTCTTTCCTTCCTTTCCCTCCATCCCTTACCCTTCCTTCCTTCTCTATTTCTGTCCTCCTTTCCTCCCTCCCTCTTTCTTTCCTTCCTTTCCCTTCATCCCTGTTCCTCCTTCCCTTCCTTCCTTCCCTCCTTCCAACCATCCCCAGCCCTCCAAACTCCCACACGAGGCGGTAGCTCAAAACAGTTGAGAGTTTTCAAATGTTTTGAAATTCCGCTGTAGCGTTTGGAGTTTTGGCCCCCTCTTCAATTCCTCACTTTTCTCTCCTCTCAGAATTACTGCTCCTCCCTCATGGCGGTGCTTGACTTCTTCATCACCAAGACCAATGGGATACTCGTGCCGCTCAGCGTGGAGAAGAGCTACGCCATGGCCCTGGGTAGGCCTCGCCCAGCTCTAGATTTGTTTGGGGCACTGTGGAGAGAAAGGGGGGAGAAATATTGGGTAATCCTCCACTTACAACCCCAATGAAGTCCCACATTTCTGTGGCTAAGCAAGGCAGTTGCTTTGCCCTGTTTTACGACCTGCCGTGCCACCGTTGTTAAGCGAATCACCGTCATTGTTCAAGTTAGTCCCACAGTCGTGAAGTGAATCCGGCTTACCCGTGGACTTCGCTGGTTCACCGGCTGATAATTGGGGAGGTTGCCGGGACCATCATTAAGTGAGTGTTGCCCCATTTTGACTACCTTTTCTGGCCACCGTTGTTAAGTGAATCACTGCCATTGTTAAGGTCGTAACAAGCGTTGTTAAGTGAATCTTGTAAGTTCACCAAAGGGGACAATGTGACTCTGGTATGCCGCAACTTTCGTAAATGCGAGTCAGTTGCCAAGCGCCTGAATTTTGATCACGTGACCCCAGGGATGTTGCAATGGTAATAAGCATGAAAAACAGCCCCGAGTCCCTTTTTTTTCAGTGTCTCTCTAACTTCAAACGGTCATTAAATGAACGGTTGTAAGTCGAGGACTATCTGTAGTCAAAATGTTGTCAGAAGCACCTCCCGTTTTCTACCGGAGCTCGTTTCCCTTTGCAGAGGTCATGGAGACGGATCAGGAAAGCAAGCAGAGCATCTCAGGGTCCCCCTTCGAGCCTGAGGACCCCCAACCACCTGGGAAAGGTACTTTCCAGATGCTCAATTCCGATACCAAATTCGCACCTGGATCATGGAAGAAGGCAGCTTCTGTTTCCCTTCCCGCTTCAAATGGGCCCACGAGTGCTCTGACCCTTCCACAAAATCTTCTTTTGCCAAGGGCTAGTTCTACACACACACACACACACACACACACACACACACACACACACACACACACACACACACAAACACACACACACACAGAGGAGTAGGGTTCAAAAATTTCAGCAACTGATTCTCTGCCCGGTTGCTAGGTGGGCGTGGCCTAGTTGGCTCCTGCACCATGACGGGAGGCCTATTTTTTCACCCTCCCCAGGCTCCGGAGGCTTTCCTCAGGCCTCTGGGAAGGTGAAAATGGCCTTCCCTGGGAGGGGAGGGCAGGGCGGGCAGGGCCAGCGAGGGGGTGGGATTTACCGGCTCGCCAAACTGATAATTAAAAATGATAAAATTAGCTACCAGTTCACCCAAACCGGCACGAACCAGTAGCGGCACACACACCCTCCCAAGGGACATGGCAAGCCAAGGAAGGATAAGAATATCTGGCCCTCAGACTTGGGGAAAGAGTGTGACACGTGGTCGTTGTAAGTCATTTGTTTCAAGGCCGTTGTTGCTTTGAACGGTCACTAATTGAGTCGAAGGATCCCCCTGTACGTCTCTCTCTCTCTCCATTTGCCTGCAGGTGAACTCATGAAACCAAAGAGCGTCGTACCTCTAAATTCATGGCCGGCCCCACCTCCTCCTCTGCCACCAATTGTACCAATCCCACCACCGCGCCGGGCATCGGTCCCCCAACCCACGCATGTCTATGAAGAGGAAGACCCTCCGCAGTCAATGTACGTGAATGAAGAAGGTGAGTCGAGAATGGCGAGTGATATTACAATCCCCAGCGGAACAGCAGCCCTGACAGCAGGAGGAGGAGGAGGAGGAGAAAAAGTGCTGTGGGGTCCTTGTTGCTCTCCGCTTGTTTTCTTGCAGACGTTTCATGTCCCAAGTAGGTAACATCATCAGTACTAAAAGGGAGTGAGAAATTTGGGACGGGAGATCTGAGAGTGAGGTGGAAATTTAGACATAACATTCTTTTTCTGAGTCAAGGACAAGTTACCCTGCACCTGGAAGAGGAGTGGCTAGAGGAATGTCTCCAGTTGGACTGCCATTTGTCAGAAATGGTGTAGGGTTCCTGCTTGGGCAGGGGGTGGTGGACTAGATGACCTACAAGGTTCATTCCAACTCTGTTAATCTATAATCTACTACCTGGATACCCGTGCTTCGTGACAAAACTATGTGGTTGGGATTAGTTTTTGGGGAGGGAAATAAGGGGGAGGGGGAATTGTGTCTCTGCCTGCCAGCATCCATCAGTAATCAACTGGCTAGTGTCCTGTCATTGTGTGAGAGAGTTGAGGGCTGTTTGGAAATGGAAACAGTATTTGCTGTGTGAGCAAGGAGACAGCAAGGAGCCTAGGTGTGGCTTAGCTCAACTGTTCTGTTCTTAAAGCTGCTTGGTGCTCTGAAACTGAAACTCCTCTCCTCTGCCTGTGTTTTGCATTTGGAACAGATTTCTTTTCAAGTGGGGAGGGGATGTAGAACTCCTTAGCATCAGAGAGTGTTAATAATAATACTATACGAAATACTAATGTTCTGATGGTCATTTGGAAAAATCCTATCTTAGTGGGCACCTAGAAGCCTAGAGGAACATGTAGGCTTTACGGTTCTGGAAATTTTGTGAACATGCGTGAGGGGCATTTCGCTTTTATAGATAGATAGATAGATAGATAGATAGATAGATAGATAGATAGATAGATAGATAGATAGATAGATAGATAGATAGATAGATAGATAGATAGATAGATAGATAGATAGATAATCAGTTGGGAGGACTGGTGATTGGGCCATGTGATGGACTGATGGACGCAGGGGATGGATCTTTGATTTTTCTTTTGGGAAGGGAAAACCCGGAACTCTCAGATTCGGATTTTCCCAGATGTGCCAATATGACAACAACACTAATAAAATGGTACTTTGAGGAAATGCCTGTCTCAAAGTTTATTGCGTTGGAATTGTTTTAGTTGGAACGCTGACAATAGGTAGGACAGGCTAGAAGAGAGAGCGGTTTTAGAACACCGGTGTTTGCAAGGGGTGTGGAAAAGGTGAAAATGATTCATGCAGGGGATGGGGGGTAAAACCAGGGTCAAGGGTGACAAGGAATTATGTGTCTCAGAGTCAGCTACACCCAGGCAGTGCCGGATATCAGCTCATAAAACATTTTGTATACACATTTTATCGTTGTCAACAGAAAGAGGGGGGGAGTTTCAAAGAGCAGGAAACAGTGTGGAATCGAAAGTACATTCCATTCACATTTTCTTCAAAGACTGATTAGATGACTGAAGCTTCTGCTGAGTAAAAATCTAATTGGAGAGCATGATCGATGACTCTTGGCTATGGACGTGTTTCGTTAGATTATACACTCGGGGGGGGGGGGNTGGTGTTGCTTACAAAAACTGCCTCGCCATTAACCCTCATTACATTCTTGGCAGGACAAGACTTCCAGTCTCTGGAACGTCTCTCGAGTTTTTTTCCCCTCCTTTGCTGGTACTTTGCTTGTGTGGAGTGACCATTCAAAGATACCATGGCACTGAAAAAAGTGACTTATGACCCTTTTTCACACTTACGACTGTTGCAGCATCCCCACAGTCATGAGAGGCCAGGCAAGGAGATGCATGCCTTGATGTTAGTGATATTGAGTGGGCCACACCCAGCCAATAAGATGACTACCAAGCCACATCCACCCAGTCACATGACCACCAAGCCACACCCACCAGCTAAGCCACGCCCAGGGAACCAGTTGTTAAAAATTTGAATTTCACCCCCGAGTGGGGAGGAAAAGCAGGATCAAGGGTGACAGTGAATTACGTATCTCAGAGTCGTTTACGCCCAGGCAAATGCCGGCATGGTAACTTTTAATAAAAGGAAGAAGTTTTGGGAGTGTGACTCGAGACTCATGATTTAATTGGGGTAACTGCCAGAATCCTGACACAAGCACTACCTGTACTGTTGTTGTTTTTTTTAAGTGAAAATCTTTTGCTGTGAAAACTGAAGTGTGTTTTTTCTACCTTTCCACCTGGGACAGGTGCAGCGTGGGATCAACCTGGGGACCAGGCAGCGAGGTGGGAAGGGCCGCCCCCACCTGTTCGTATACGTCCCAAGCCCCCAAAGAAGCCCCCAAAGCCAGGTATGGTTGGAAGACTTGTGTCCTTGTGTCAAAACAATTGCCATCCAGCAACAAAAGCAACAAGCTATTTTGCTCTCTCCAGATGTGTTCAGTTCACAGGACGATGATTAAGGGACTGTATCCAAAAGGCCTCAAGCAGAGAATCCTGATCTCTTTTTCTAAAAATAAAAATAAGGGATTCTATCCTCATGATTCTGCCAATTTAAAAAGAAGCATTGGCTCTTTTGTGCTAAGGCAGGTGATGGGCCAGTGGGCAGGATCACTTTTGAGGTTGAAGGAGGACTTGGGCAAATCTCTCTTCCTGGTCTCGTATGCAGTTGAAATTTGGAGATAAAGTCAGTCCTTGATTTACAACAGTTCATTTCAATGACTGTTCAAAGTTATAAGATAGGATAGAATAGAATATTAAAATAGAACTGAATAAAATAGAAAATTTGAATAGAATAGAAAATTAGAAGAATAGAATAGAAAATAGAACAGAAAATTAGAATAGACAATTTGAATAGAATAGAAAATTAGAAAAATAGAACAGAAAATTAGAATAGAATATTAAAATAAAAAATTAGAATAGAATAGAATAGAATAGAATAGAATAGAA
>BHFT01009234.1:0-10949 GCA_004320025.1 Laticauda laticaudata
GATCATTGTGTGACGCAGCAAGAGTTTATGTAAAATTCTTGCAATTCAGGAAGGACCTGTTGTTAGGAAGAGAAGAATAATTGGAAGAGACCTTGTAGGTCATCTAATCCAAAGGTAGGGAAACTTGGCTCTTTTATTACTTATGGACTTCAACTCCCAGAATTCCCGAGTGAGCCATAAAAGGTTCCCCATACCTGGCCTACTGGTTTTTCAGTTGTGGGGGAAATCAATTTTTGACTTGAATGGGTTTTTCAGTTGTGGGGGAAATCAATTTTTGACTGGAATGGGACTGTTTAAAATACAAATGTAGGACATATAAAGAATATGTCATACATTTATGTATTAAACAGTCCATTCCAGTCAAAAATTGATTTCCACCACAACTGAAAAACTAGTAGGCCAGGGATGGGGAACCTTTTATGGTTCACTCAGGAATTCTGGGAGTTGAAGTCCATAAATGATAAAATAGCCAAGTTTCCCTACCTCTGTCCTAGTCCAATCCCCTGCTCAAGCAGGAGGCGTTGTACCATTTCACTGGACAAATAGTTGTCCAATCTCTTCCTAGAGTTTAATTAACATTCACTGAAAACAAGAATTAGAACATAAATGTTGCAACTATATACTGTATTAAAAGGCACAGCAAAACTTTTGTGTTGCCAGATGAAAAAAGAAGTCTACTCTATCAATTTATAGCATCAAGGTTGCAACTACCTATTCCTGATGACTTTGTTTGAGTTCTAATAAATGATTTTGCAGGTAGATGGATAGATAGCTAGATAACTAGATGTATGGATGAGGCAGACAGATAGATAGATGATGGATGATAGATAGATGGATAGATAGATGCATGGATCATACATAGCTTGGATGATGGATGAAAGATAGGGATAGATAGCTAAATATTTTTGGGGCAATATGCTGACTGTAAACTGCTTTGAGAGGGCTGTAAAGCACTGTAAAGTGGTATATAATTCTAAGTGCTATTGCTAAATAGATAGATAGATAGATAGATAGATAGATAGATAGATAGATAGATAGATAGATAGATAGATAGATAGATGAACGGATGATAGATAGATGCATGGATCATAGATAGCTAGGATGGATGATGGATCGATGACAGCTAGCTAGCTAGATAAATAGATGAAAGAGATCAAAATTGATTTTATGTAAAAGACTCTTTTTCTTACCTAAGCCTAAGTTTGCCAGTAATAACTTCTCAAAATAAAAATTACAATACTTTTCTTTCAATTCAATTTTCAGAAGGAGGAGAAGTCAGCAGCTGTTCAAAGAGAAAGGAAGAAAGGGGGGGGAAATGAAAAGACACGTTTTTGCCCTAGCTGCCTGCAGACGAAGAGGAGAGAACGTTTGCTTCCTTTCCATAGCTCCAGAAGACCCCCTGAAGGGCCGTTCCTTGGAGTGAATGGCTTGTTCTGTGACTAAACAAAAGATTTTAGGATTCCTTTAAAAAAAACAAAAAAAAACCCCCTCTCCTCCTCTTGGGCCCCTTGCATAAAAGGAGCCAGCAAACCTGCCAAAATGATGACCTCTCGGAACAAGGGCCTAAAAGTGTTCACCCTCGCCTTACTGTTCATCATCACCATCACGTCATTCCTGCTCAACTACACCAACAACATAGTGTCTACCTCTTGGGATCCCAAGCAAATGGCTTACCAGTTTTCGGAGCAGGTGAAAAAACTGCTAAAATATGCCAGGCAGCCCTGCAGTTGTGACACTTGCATTTTGGAAGAGGGCTCAGCCTGGTTCGAAGAGAGGTTCAACATCACTATGCAACCCTTCTTAACCAATCAAAATGCCTTCCTGCCCCAGGAGACCTACAGGTGGTGGCTGGTGAGTAGGAAGGAAATGAGGGAGAAGGGGAGGTTGAAATGCAACTCTTCAGGCCCTGGGATGGACTACAGGTCACCCCCAACTTAATCATGGTTTATTTAGTGACTGTTTGAAGTACAATGGCCCAGTTGGTTTACTAAACAACTGTATAGCAAAAAAAAGGTTGTAAATGTAGGCACAACTTGCTTAACAAGTGTCTTGCTTAGCCTTGGAAATGTTGGGCCTAATTGGGGTCATAAGTCAAGGACTAACCTGTAAACAATTCCACTGCATCAGGATGGGAAAAGATTTCCATCCTTGTCCAACACTTTAATCACCAGCACATCAGTGCTAGAAAGGACTGGAGTTGGCTTTCTGTTCGTATATAAGTGTCGATTGCTGGCAAGGAGGTGTTGTGGCCTTTTAGCTTTTTGATTGTCTCTTTGGAATGATAATGCAGATGTTCTTTTTATCTCTATGTGCCTGTTAATGGCTGATTTGTCTACATCAGGGATGTCAAACTCAAGGCCCGGGTGCCTCTGCCAGAGAAAACGGAGTTCGGAAGGACCATTCACAACTCTTCCCGAGCTCCATTTTCATCTGCGATAGCCAGCCCTCCCGTGATCCATTTTTGCTGACAGAGTGCTCGGGCCACCATAAGAACCCCCAACGTGAGTGACATTGACATGGCCACGCTCACCCTGGCCATGCCCACCTGGCCTCTCAAAGTCTAACACAACCCTGATGCGGCCCTCAATGAAATCGAGTTTGATATTCCTGGTCTACATTAACACCAAGATTAATACTAGACCAACAGTCAAGTAAAGAATTGTGCAAGCCACCTTTAGTCATTTGATTGAGCTGGTGGACAGCATACAAAAATAAATGAATGAATGAATGAATGAATGAATGAATGAACGAATGAACGAACAGTACTCCAATCAAGGAACTACCAGCTCAGACAAACAATCAAACAGAAATGAAGAAACCATTAATGAGAGGGCCCACCAACAATCAGAGGGCAAGCCATTTGTGCATAAACAGAGAGCAAACCACGCTCCATTCTAGCATTGATATCATTATCTGGTTGGGTCATGAAATGACTGCAAGGAAACACCCACGCTCAGAGAGCATAAAGCAGTGGTGGTATGCTACCAGTTCGGACTGGTTCAGCTGAACTGGTAGGAAAAAAAAAGCCTCCCACGATCAGCTGAGAAGACAATCAGCTGAGAGGAGAAAGAAGAGAAAACCAAACATAGGATTGGCCCTCCCACCCACTTCTGCACTTTTCTCTTCTTTATCCTCTCAGCTGATTAGCACTGCAGGCCTCAGCGGGTGTGGGGAAATCTGCGCGCGCATGTTAGGTGCATGTGCATCACCAAACCAGTAGTGGAACAGGTAGGATCGCACAGCTGGCACTAAGGACTCCACATGTCAAATCCTGAGGTATAAATATTTATTTCTATTGGCACTCTGTTCACTAGTTTTATGACATTTTGCCCAAGAAGCATTGCATTGTTCCTTATTTACTTGCTCTTATTGGAAAGACAGTAGGTGCATGCCTTTGTATTGTCCAAAAAGAGTTGGCATCTATAGTGGTACCCCACTTTTGAACTAATCTGTCCTTGAAAAGTTTCTGGCAGACAGAGCTCTCAAACATTGATCCAGATAGCAAAAAGCTTCCCAACTCTCTCAAAGGATCAATACCACTGAAGGCAGAGACCCAGTCTTTATGGTCTTTAGTTTTGACCTGCTAATTCAGTTCTGATTTTCAATTATAATTGGGTTTGAGGGGAAAAAAACACCCAATAACTTCCAAAAACATGTTTGCTTGTAAAAAAATAATTGCAAGAAACTGAGAAAGCAAAGAAGGAAGTATCAGCCAGAACTTGGACACTGTATATTCAAGAAAAAAATGCTGGTTTTATTCTATCCTGTTTTGGGCAAATGATGTTAATTATATTTAATAATCTGTATATACCATTGTGGCTATATACCATATCGCTACACATGTAGCGATTCTCAGTCATCCAGGTCATGGTTGGCCCAAAGGTGCTTTTTTTTCAGGATGCAACTGGAATTCCTTGTTTGTTTGTTTTTGAAGGTATTTTGCTTCTCATCCAAGAAGCTTCTTCAGCTCTGACAGGATAGTGGGGAATGGAAGGATTTACGTTCCTTGCAGACAGCTGGTTATTTGCATCCTTTTAGAGAAGGAGTCTTCAAACTCCTCCAGTCATGTTAACTCAGGAATTCTAGGAGTTGAAGTCCACAAGTCTTAAACTTGCCAAGTTTAAAGACCCTTGTGTTAAAGGACTTCAACTCCCAGAATTCCCCAGCCACCTTTGCTGGCTGAGGAATTCTGGAAGTTGAAGTCCGCCAAACTTAAAGTTGCCAAGGTTGGAGACCTCTGTTTTGGATGGTCATTGAAGCACTTAGATGTTTGTCTGTGTCTTCAGAGTCACCTGAGTAATGCTATATAAAACCTTCTATCCCCCACTCTCCTGTCAGAGCTGAAGAAGCTTCTTGAGTGAAAAGTGAAACATCTTCAAAAAACAAACAAACAGGAAAGTCCAGTTGCCTCCTGAAAAAGCACTTTTGGGACAACCATTGTGGCTAAGTTCATAATGATCTAAACCAAACAAATCATGGCTTAAACCAGATTTATAGTGGAAAAACACAATTTTGTAAATTTCAGTGAAACCATTAACATGATTCATTAGCTGAAAGCTTGGATTGTGTTCTATTATGTTAAAATGGTTGATCTAGACTACTGTTCTGATTGGTCCAGATAAGTAAGAAGTGGATTGGTTCATAGGAACCAATCCAAAGAGCTGCTGAAAGGCGGCAATTTAAAGGAATGCCATAGCTGAAAGCAGGCAGGCCAGCCTGTATAAAAGGACTGGCCTCAGCTGCAGCCAAAGTGGTCCTATTCTGACTACTGTTTGAATAAAAACTTTTCTTGTTGGAACCCGGTCTACCTCGTGTGTTTTCTGAACAAAACACTGGCGACGAGGTGGGATCGTCCTGAACGCGAAACCTGCACGCGTGATAGAAGCCAGACGCCAGCAGAGATGTCTGGAAGCAATGCACGCCCGCACCCTTCAAATCCTAGCGATGAGGATTGGGAGTCATTACAGATCGCTTCCAAATGTATCTGGAGAGCAATGAAATGGATGACATCTCGGAACAACGCAAGCGAGCTGTATTCCTCACCCATTGCGGACCAACGGCGGTGTCAAAATGGCAAAAGCCCTTGCGAAGCCCGCAGACGTTAAGCAACTAACGTGGCCAGAACTACAAAGAATCCTCAAAGCACACTACGCTCTGGTAGGTCAAAGTTAATAAAGCGGCATGAATTCTACCGCAGAAGACCAGCGAGAGGGGGAGACCGTCGCCGATTTCGTGGGCTGCTCTAAGGCAAATTGGGGTGGTGTGGACTTCCTAAACATCGACGAAGCGATGAGGGATCGCGTGTATTGGGGCTCAGAGACATTACAGCGCAAAGTAAGCTATTAAACAAGCCAATGTCACTGTGACCGAAGCAATCGCGGAAGCCATGCGCCGCCGGAAGCCGCAAAGAAAGAAATCGGCGGTCACAATGAATAAAATGAACAAAAATGGCGAAGAAACCCCAACTAGAGAAAGGAAGCAGCCTACCACCACCACCATTTCGAAGAGTCGAGAGAGGAAAACCGAATCAAGCGAGGAAGACGACGAGGATCCACCGTCTGCTCGCAATAAAAAAGAGCGCCGAAAGAAGGAATTGCGGGAATGCGCTGCTGCGGAGGAAACCATGCCCGAGCCGAAATGCAGCAGATTCTCGATGCTATCTTGCAGGTACTGTAAAAAACGTGGGCACATCGAGAAAGTCTGCAAAAACAAAAAAAACTATAGCCCACGAGACCGCAGAAATTCCCCAACACGAGCCGAGCCTAAACGAGCGGAGAGAAAGTGGCAACAAGAGAAACGAGCCAATACACCCAAACCGTCACTATAGAAAGCGCTCAACGGAAAGCGGCAAGAAGGTTAAAGTGACTGTAACAATCGAAGGAAAGCCCTGTAAGATGGAGGTGGACTCCGCGGTCCTTCCTTTCGATGGTTTCTTGGGATACCATTAAAAAGCTGTTCCAGACATCAAATCCAGACAATTACAAAACAACCTTTGACTTTCAAAGACTATCAGGGAAACCGAATCCCTGTAATTGGCATGGACAATTTTTGGTCACTTATAAGCAACATGTCAAAAGACTGCCGCTAACCATCGTCGACCGGACAACCGAGCCTCCTGGGCATCGATATGGTTCGCACCCTTGGGCATTGGGATGACCGGGGTCGATTCGAGTAACTACAACGGTTGGGAAGAGGACCTCATCCGCGAATTCCAAACGTTTTTGACGGCTCACTGGGCAAGTATTGGGGAAACCTTATTTTTTTAGCCTAGATCCCCAAATAGCCCCCAGAAGATTAAAAGCCAGACGAGTTCCCTTTCGCTAAAGGCAAAGATAGAGGAACAACTCGACAAACTAATAGCCCAGGGGGTGTTAGAACCTGTGGACCATGCAAATGGGAAACGGCCTATTGTTACACCCATAAAAACCTGACGGGTCCCATTAGAATCTTGGTGACTATAAGGCAACCCTGAACCATGCTTTACAACCAAACGCATACTCGGTGCCAGTAGTCCAACAATTTGCTTCACTCTCTGGGCAAAGGCAAAGTTTTTGCTAAACCGACTTGGCGCAAAGCCTATCAGCAACTCCCAGTGGACCAGAGACAGCAGAAGCGCAAACCATGTCACACACAAGGGTGCATTCAAATGCCACCGGCTCCAATTTGGAGTAAGCGTGGGCACCGGCGTTTTTCAAAGTTTAATGGAACGTCTCCCTTAATGGCATACAGGGGCGTTCCCTATTTCGACGACGTCCTAATCTCGGCCAGAGATGAGACTCAATTAAAAAAAAGACTCACAGAAGTACTAAACCAAATTTAGGGAATCTGGCCTTAAAGTAAAAAAGGAAAATCTGCCTAATGAAAAAAACGGTTGAATTCTTGGGCTACTCAATAGACGGTGAGGGCATCCACCCACAGATAAGAAAATCAAGGCAAACAAGAAGCACGCTGAACCGAGAAACAAAACAGAACTGCAAGCCTTTTTAGGACTTATTAATTTTTATCATGTATTTCTGCCAAACAAGGCACTATAGCTGAACATTACACCGCCTCTTAGTAAAAAGGCAAACTGGACATGGGGTAGCAAAGAAAGGAATGCTTTCCAAAATATTAAAAAGTTGCAAACGTTCAACAAACGTTCTTATCCAATTAGGCAACACACTGCCTTTAAGAGTGACCTGCGACGCTTCACCATTTGGAGTTAGGTGCCGTCTAAGCCACCAACTTCCTGATGGCAGAGAAACACCCGTCGCATATTATATTCTAGGACTCTATCAAAGACTGAGCGAAATTACAGTCAACTGGACAGGGAAGCCTAGCAATAGTCGCTTGGAGTAAAACGCTTCCACGAATAATCTGTACGGGCGGGCTTTTCAAATTATAACGGATTCACAAACCACTGATGGGAATTTTGGCGGGAAACAAGCCGACGCCTAACATACTGTCACCAAGAATGTCTAGATGGTCAGAGTTCCTTGCAGCCTATTCCTATACTCTGAACACATCGACCAGGGAAACAAATTTCCCATGCGGACGCTTTGAGCAGAGCACCCCTACCAACCACTGATGAAGACCCTGGCACCAGCAGATGACATCGCTGCAAATAGAGACTTGTCCCGATCTACTCATCTCTGCCTATGATTCGCAAGAGCCACCGCTAAGGACTCATTGACTGCCCGTATTCTTGGCTGGGTAGGTAAAGGCTGGCCGAGACACAAAAAAACTGAAACTTTTAAACCGTTCCCGGTCCAGACAGACTGAACTTTCCTATTCAAAAGGGTGTTTGCTGTGGGGAATCGGGTGGTCATCCCAACCAAGTTGCAGTCCAGGGTACTAGGGTTATTGCACGAGGGTCACCCTGATGGTTAAATGAAAAGCCTGGCCAGGACTATGTGTGGTGGCCAGGTATTGATAAGGACCATAGAGTATTGGGTAAAGCTCTTGGCCATAAATGCCAGGGAATCAGACCTTCTCCTCCAAAAGCACCCATCAGGGACTGGGAGACCCCTAGGGGACCGTGGTCTAGAATTCATATAGACTTCGCAGGTCCAACCAAGGGGATACCTTTCTGGTTGTCGTTGATGCCTACTCAATTGGCTTGAAGTAAAAATCATGCCATTCAACGACAACAGAAACGCTAATAAAAAATTAGACGACCTTTTTCGCCACCCCACGGTCTACCAGACGTTCTTGTCTCGGACAATGGACCACAACTAACAAGCTTGCAATTCGAGCAATACCTAGCCTCCCTAGGTATCAGACATGCCCTAAACCACGCCGGCCCATCCGGCTGCAAACGGCAAGCCAAGAGAATGGTCCGATTCACAAAAAGAAGGGCTAGAAAGAATGGACATAGGGATGTCCACAACAAAAAGTAAACCGTTTCCTCACATCCAGCACATAACGCCCAGTACAATTACTAACAAAGTCCCCGGCAGAATTACTTATGGGACGGAAAATTACGGATCACACCTTGACAGACTACACCCAAATTTTAACCCAGAAAACCCCCCTGATTCCTCCACAAAGTTTAGGCCATTCGAAATAGGCGACTTGGTAATACGCAAAGAAACTTCACAGGTGAACCATTGTGGGTACCAGGACCAAATTACCCAAATTACAGGCCCCAAATCCTACCGTTTAACGGTGACGATGGCAGGGAGTGGAAGCCGCACATAGACCAGCTTCGATCCCGAATAATTGAGAGGCCACAGCACAAACCAGTCGCCGACATACGACAAACCTCAAACCAGGGTGGGGGGAAAGGCGAAGAAGTTAATAAAGAACCTTTAAAACTAAACAAACATGATCTATACCAACAAAAAAGAGCAAATAAAAGACTCACTGTTTGAAGAGACTGCGGAAGAGCCATCGAAGGGGCCAGCCAGGCCAGCTCAACCTGCCAATGGAAACGGGTGGAGCGGCAAAACCGCGGCCTAAGCAACTCAGGCAGGCGTAAAATGGCTGACTCACCCTTCCAGACGTTCCAGAGCGAAGAGCGGAAGACACAGCAGCCCCATCGAACGCGTCGAAGTCTTCGCTAGGAATGAAACGCGCAAGTCTAATCGAGTGTCAGAAGAAAGCCCACCTACCTGCGTGACTATGTAACTAGTAGGACTGAACTAAGAGGGGAGGGTTTTCTATATGTAAATGGTTGAATCCTAGGCTACTGTTCTGATTGGTCCAGATAAGTAAGAAGTGATTGTTCACTAGAACCAATCCAGAAGCTGCTGAAAGGCGGCCAATTTTAAAGAATGCCATAGGCTGAAAGCAGCAGGCCAGCCTGTATAAAAGGCTGGCTCGCGCTGCAGCCAAAGTGTTCTATTCTGACTACTGTTTGAATAAAACCTTTTGTTGTTGGAACCCGGTCTACCTCGTGTGTTTTCCGAACAAAACAGATTGTAATTTTGATGGGTTCCATGAACAAAATACAGAGGGCTCTGTGGCAAAGGTTGGGCCATGTTGAGGTACTGAAAAGGGAGTAGGGAGTACAAGTTTTAGATTCACTCCAATGATACCCCAGATGAGCCCCATAAGTGGAATACTACTCTATCTATAAAAGGGCAGCGATAATCTTAAGGATGTTGTGCATGGCAGGCTGAGTTTCTGGTGATGCAGAGAGGGAGATGACCAACAAATTCCATGTTCTTATGCAGAGGACTCCAAACTTGGCAATTTTAAGACTTGTAGACTTCAACTCCTAGAATTCCTCAGGCCAGCATGGTTGGCTGAGGAATTCTGGGTGTTGAAGCTCACAAGTCTTAAAGTTGCCAAATTTGGAGACACCCTGGTCTTACAGATCATATAAGCATAGCCCATCTAAGTCGGAAGTCTTTATGAAGAGCATAACCTTTGTCACTGGATGCCTTCTGACTTCTGGGTCTTCAAACTATTCAGAATGTCGAAGTGACTCCCTCAAATCTTCCCCACAGAAACTCCAGGGAGAGAGAAGTCCCAAGACCATGAATGAAACTGTCCAGGAACTCTTTAGATTCATTCCAGGAAACTGGGAGCATTTTTTGGACAGGAACAGATCGCGGTGTCGGAAGTGTGCTGTTATAGGAAATTCAGGGAATCTTCGGCAATCACAGTACGGCCAAGAGATTGATGCTCATGACCTTGTGTTTAGGTAAGTACCATCTTTTCCCCAAAACAAGAACCTGTCTTATATTTTTTTGCCACCAAAAAGGTCACCAGGTCTTATTTTCGGGAGGAGGTCAGCCACTGACTAATCTCACTTGCATGTGTCGCCCCCAGCCTCCTTTTTACTGTCAGAGGCCTTCAGGAACTTCTTCTGCAGCCAGCAAGGCTTTCCTAAAGGCCTCTGCAATTGATAACAGAGGTCTGGATCGATCCAGAGCTTTGTTATCAGCTACAGAGGCCTTCAGGAAAGCCTTGCCAGCCTTGCCGGCTGCAGAAGAAATGGGCTGGCAAGGCAGGTGTCGGGGTGTGCGAGGACTGGCTACAATTGTCCAAAGTTAAATAGTAGGGCAGCTCCACCACCCCCATCCCCACCCTAGCTTAATTTCTGGAGTGGACAGGATCTTAATTAGGGCTTATTTTGGGGGGTAGAGTTTATATTGGGTGCATGTGTAAAAATCAAGTTAGGACTTACTTTCAGGGTAGGTCATATTTTTGGGAAAACAGGATAACTACAAGGCCCTGGGTTCAAGTAATTTCTCCTGGAGAGAGAGGGGAAAGGGCTTGCCCAAAACCACCTCACAAATCTGAAAGATAAGCTGGAGAAAGAGAGAGAGAAGGAGGGGAGGGAGAAGGGGAGAGAGAAAGAGAGAGAGAAGGAGAGGGGGGACTGGTCCAAAATCACCTCATTTCATAGCTAAAGGTGGATTGGAACCTGGGTAATACCAGTCCAACACCCAAAGGGAGAGAGAGAGAGAGAGAGGGAGGGAGGGAGAGAGAGAGAGAGAGAGAGAGAGAGAGAGAGAGGG
>BHFT01009235.1:0-29068 GCA_004320025.1 Laticauda laticaudata
GGATGGAACATTTTTCTCGTCCGCGGTGTCCTTTTTACAATCATTTTGCATCCGTCAGCCAGTGTGACAGGGCCTTTAATTTCAGTTATACTATTTGACATATCACCATCACATCCACACAAATCTCTAAAAAACTTCCATCATTTCCTCACTTCAGATTCATTCCCCAAATTTCAGCACTTTTATTTTATTTATTTTATTTTTAATTCCTTTCTCTGTACAAGAGATTATGTTTAAACTGTTCCAAATAAGTTGCAATTTCTTTGATTTTTAAATTTGCTCTGTTTGATTATATTCTTTGCATTTATATTTTTCTCTTCATTTCCATTATACATTATCTTTTCTTTATCCTTATTGAATTCTATACCCTCATTCCACAAGCTTGACACAGATTTTTGTAGTTCTTGTAACATAATTCTTTTTACTCTGTCAGACAGCTTCCACATCCTCTTTCTTTTGTCTACTTTCCTTTAACCTGTTGAGGAATTAATATATCTTCTAATCCTTTTCCACATACGGTTGATTTCATGTCATTTATTTATTTAGTAATATCCATTAGGATCTGTTCAAATTTAGAACCTCTTATCACATCTGTATCTCCTTTATTTCTTTCATGATAAAAGAAATTCATTATGTCTTAAGTTTCATATTCACATATATATTGTCATGTACAAATAAATAGACACAGTGTACCTTTGTACTCAACTGCTTTAAAATGCATTAAATTTGGTACTCAGTGTATTTTGATGTGAATTGTTTAATTGGCCTGCAGCGAGTTGTCTTGTGGGGAGTGAGTTGGCCATAGCAATTCGGCTGTGGCAAGTTACCCATGACAAGTTTGCCATGGTGAGTTTGCTTTGGTGAGCTGTCCTATTCCAGCTAGGGTTGCTTAATTGAAACAAGTACATCTTTCCAAAGCATATTCTCACCAGTCTTAGTTTTCTAAATAATCCACTTTTTTTGGTAGCCTTTTAACTCATTCCTACTGATATATTCATGTTACTAAGAGGATCGTTTTCTATCTGGATCGCATTCATTCAGAATGTTGCCAGTTTTTTTCATTCTTATCCTTTCTTTTTCCATTATCATAGTAGTATAACATGCAGATGTCGCAAACCTATGCATTTTTACTTTATGATTACACCGATTTCTATTTCTGTACATTGTAGCTCTTTCCTTCCTAATTAAACTTCACCTCCATTTTCCTTCATATATTCTTCAATTTAGTCCACAAGTAAAACTCTACCTCCACTCAGCACTATTACTACCTACCTCTTTTTCATAGCTTCATAGATGTATAATATATCTGTGTTGCTTTCTTTTGTTTCTTTTGTTAATTTATGCTCTTTTAGTATGTATTTTTCTTTTATTCCAAGTCTCATTTACATCTGCCCTTGTGCTACCATGGATTCATAAATGCTAACATTTGTGACCCATGTTAGTTGTATTAAGTCCAAAAATGTAATATATTTTTCCAAGTAGTGAGAAATGTGGGAAGTGTACCATAGGTTTAGATTAACAATCAAACAGGGCATGATGGGAGCAATTGTTCAATTTACTATTTAAATTATTAGATAAAATTTATTTTTCACTTATTCAAGTAAAACAAATCTGTTGAAATAAAATCACACATTAATTTTATTAGTAATAGTATTTTCCCACAACACAATTGAAGTATGGATTTCAATAGACCAAAAAAAATCAGAGAAAGAAATTATATTTATACTGGATGCAAAGAATAGAAAGCTGAAATTAATATTCTACGAGGGCTATCCACAAAATAGATTACATTTTCGTCTGTAGCAAGAAGGGGCAGAGCTAAGCGTGGCCATCTTTGGTCTGTGCATCCGCCGCTTAGTCTGCATCTAGTCGTGCTAGTGGGAGGTTCGTATTGCTGCCCATTATTTCACAGCAAACGTTTGAAATGTGTGCTGCAATTGAAAATCCCACGAGTTGTGAGGTGCGATGTGCGATCAGGTGATTAAGGTTTTTGTTGGCAAAAAAACAAACCGATTAAATTTTTCGGCAACTGTGTGAAGTGTACGGGGACAAACTATCATCACTGAAGGTGAGTGTGTCAATGTCGGGCATTAAGTTTTAAAATGACGAACTAACGTCATGGATGAACAGCCAGAGTGGACGTCCGAGCATTGTGACTGATGAAACTGGTCGCAAAAGTCCATTACAGGATTCGTGAAAACGCCATTTCACAGTAATGGAACTTTCACTAGTTTTCTTACAAATTTCACACAGTTTGTTGGCATGAAATTGTTACAGAAAAGCCTAGGCTACCACAAATTTTGTGCAAGATGGTACAAAAATTCCTTGACAGAAAACCACAAGAGTCAGCCACTCATTGACAATTTCTGTACTCTTACGACAAAGATGGAGATAAATTTCTGGATGCAAATTTCGTAACTGGAAGATGAGACTGGCGTCAAATGTGAACAGCGAAACCAAAATTGCAGGTCTTTGGACGTGGGGCAAACAAATTCCCCCCGCAAAAAACCAAGAAAATGTTTTGCAAATGTTCTCTGCAAGAGATTATAGCGACTGTTTTTTGGGATAGGCAAGTGTGCTTCTTATCGATTTTCTTGGAACCATGGCTGCACAAAAACTCTGTGAGGTATTGGAAACGTTGCAAAAACTAAGAAAAGCAATTTAGACAAGCGTAGAGGAAAGTTAAGCTCAAAAATTTTGTTTTTGCATGACAATGCCAACCACACACAGCAAATTGCATTAGAGAAGTCCTGAATGCTTTCAAGTGGGAGATTTTTTCCTCATTCCGCCATACGGCCCTAGATCTTGCAACCAAAGAGACTACCACTTGTTTCCGAGATGAATGACCTGGCTTGGAACACAGCGCTTTGATGATGATTGCAGAACTGCGGCGGGGCAGTAACATGACTGGCTCACAAATCTCAAGGCGGCTGAATTTATGACAATGGAATTTGTTTTTTGGAAGCGCTTGTTCACCCATATGATAAGTGCCTCAATTTGTTCAGTAATATGTTTGAAAAGTAGATATTTAAGTGTCAACTTTCAGTATATATAATAAAAAATTTTTCCTACACTTTGTTTTTTTTCTATCACAAAACGTAATCTATTTTGTGGATAGCCCTCGTACTTTTAAGCTTCAGGTCTGTACAGAGTCAACAATAACAACATTGACAAAATCACCACCTGTCAATTACAAAAGACAGCTTTACTTGGAAGAGCTTACATTCTGTGATGATACTTTTAACACCATGACAACATTTGCCTGTCCCAGGTCCTTCGGAAGAATTTGATTGATGGGTAAAAATGCCAAATCCAGTTTCAACATCTGACTAAGTGATCAACTACAATAATAACAATAGTATCCTATCTATAATTCACAGTATCAGACATATCATTCTTCTCTACAGCAACAAAACTGTGAAGTGAGTTGGGCTTAGAGTGATTGGCCCAAGTTACCAGCTTACAAATCTATGTGCCTGCTTGCATCCCTCCCTCCCTCCCACTTTCTCTCTCTCTTCTACTACTGTAACCATTTTATTTTATAATAATTGTATTACTTAAATTGTAATTAAAAATGAATCTAAAATACCAAAACTTGTGAATGCAGCTCAAAACAAGATACTAAAATCTAACTAAAACAAGCTATGACATATTGTACTTTTCTATAATATAGCTAAAATAAACTACAACATAACATGTCAAACATTTAAATTGAAGGTATTATTTTGTTGAAAAAATTCTCATCTACTCTTACTTCCTTGGAAACTGCCAAATAGAGTTATCCATGCAGTAATAAACATGATAGGATTAATTTACCTGCCATAGGCATCAACCTTCTCTTTCATTTGATACACATGCAATATAAAAACCATTCCATCCTGACCACCTGTACTGCTCTGGATTTTGTCCAATGGTGGGGTCTAGATTCTCCAAATCCTATCCAGGCAGCAAAGCTGTTCCCACAGCCAGCCATTGCAACATGCACTGCTGTGCTTCTTCCCTGCATTTCAATATTCTTTCATAGGAAAAGGTTTTGATGGGTCAAATAATTTGGGCTTTTGTTCCAAAGGGCCTGCTGTTACTTGTTAAGTAATAAAATCTATTTTATGGGGCATAAAATAAAAGCTATTTTATGGGACAGAGTATACAGCTCCTTTAAAAATACTCTATTATTCAAACTGGCATCATCCAAGAACAGTAAAGGTTTTGTGGAATGCTGTTGGTGGGGACAAGCTTTGCTTTCTGAAAATCAGTTGTCTTCAAAGTCAGAAAGCTGTTCCTTTCCTGTTCGGAACAATGTCCCATTTGCAGGAAAACAGAAGCCTGCTAGCATTCTGCTAATAAATAGAGTTGTGGGAAGTTATCCTTTTTTTATTGCTACCCTTGGGGACCCCAAAGGCCAGATGAGGTAGCCACATTCAGCTTCAAGTCCCCTGACAGCCATGCCGGCCTAGACAAGGTTCTGTCTGCAATAATGATGAACAAATCTCTATTGTTTGGCCACCCCACACAACATGAAAATGAGTATGATCCAGGCATGTTGGGGCCTCCACAGCAGCTACAAGCCATGATTATGGGGCATGCGGTTAGCACAGTCTGCAACATCAAACAGCTTGTTTACAATAGGTCTAATCCATAATGATATAACAGGTGTATAACAGTCAATACCAGCATTGTAGTGATCAAATAACTTTGTAGCACATTTGCATTGATCCTGTATTAATCCAACCACCTGAGGCTTCTTGGGCTATGATTTATGTGACTAACTGGGAGGCTGAGGCACTTTTTGACAAGAAGCCAAATTTTAGGCAAAGATCAGGGTATAATTTATCTTTGCAGTTAAGAGCTTTTAAAATCCAGGCTCAGATTGTCAATGGCACTGTTCAAAAGGGAAACTTGTTGGAGCATGTAAAAAGAGAGCTGAATTCATCAGCCACTGTAAGTCTCCTTAAGTGCTTAAAATGATGAATTACATTTATGTGGAATCTCTCTCTCTCTCTCTCTCTCTCTCTGTGTGTGTGTGTGTGTGTGCATATATCTACAATATCTATGTTCCTTCACAATCTTTCCAAATCTTCACTATTCTGTAAGTTATGTCACCATCATTAATTGATATATTATTTGCTGGATCAGGTGTTTCTGAAAGCCTGCCTGAGAAACCACAGAATCAAATAATAAAATGATAGTCCATATTTTGGACAAGATAATTTGATCAAGAGTCTTTACTTTGATCCAAGACCAGCATAAAACGAAACATATCTAGAGATGTACGTAAAGTTTAGTGTTAGTATTATTTTATCTAATTGATAAAACACAATCTATAAAATAGAATGATATAAAAGGCTTGGTAATAATAGGAATAAAACTTAATAAACTATTTCTAAGAGTTGCTAAATTCTACATTTAAAACTAATAAAAATTGAAATCTAATTTATTATTTAATCATGGTAGAGGTGAATACTAATTTCCTCAATGTATGGATTCTCAGCTAGTGGAATAGGATGCCACAGGAACCAGGCACATCTCCACTGGAAATCTTCAAGAAGGCTAGATGATTATCAGCATGGTGCTTCCTATGCTGGACGAGTCATTGGACTAGATGATTTTGGAAGTTTCTTCAACTGTTTGATTTTGCACTTGTATAAAAGATAGGTCTACATCATTACTCTGTAGTTTCAGTTGGAAATACAGAAATTGTTAAATATCTTATTATATTTGGAAACTGTTGGAATTCTGAAAGTATAATTTGAAGCTGTGAACATCCAATACTATGTATACCAAGTATAACATATAACCACACCAGTTGTAATTTCCTCTGAGTGTTCTTCAAGGGCAGTCTTATATAAAATACATTGCAGTACTCTAAATGAGAAGAGAGTAAGGAGTGATGGTAAGAAAGACCTCCCAGCCCAGAAAACTGTGCTATTGGTGCAAAAGGACCCCCCACCCAGCCACAGCTGCTACCTACTTATTAAATAGAAGCAGTAAGTCAAGGTTGACCTCCAAATTGCATACCAGCTTTGTCTGGAGAGTATAAACCCCTCCAGAATCAAAGATGACCAAAATTGGTGGTTAAAATCCAGAGCCACTTCCTTTTGTCAGGGTTGAGCTGAAGTCAGTTTATCACCATCCAGAACACTACAGCCTCCAGACTCTTGGACAGTTCCATAACAGCATATTTTGTCAAATACAGTTATGCAGCTGGGTATCAGCATACTGATGACATCTTATTTCATACCATAAGTTGACTTCATCCAGCAGTTTCATGTAGACGAGGTAGAAGAGAAACAGACCCAAGCCCTGAGATATTCACCTCTGCAGGGGACTAGGGCTGACATCTTGTCCACCAACACCAACTGGAACTGGCCATAGATAAAGGAGAGCTGCCATAAAATTTGCCTCACATTCCCAATTCCTGGAGCTGGTTCAGAAGCATACCATAGCTAGTGCTATTAGGAGATCCAGGATATTTGCACCACCCCTGTCCTGAGCTCTTCAAAGATCAACCAATGCCATCTACACCCCAGCTTGAATTCAGACTGAAAAGGACAACAAACAACAGCCCAATCAAGGAATACCAAGACCATTCCACCAACATTGTAGGTTAAGTCACTAGTATACAAAATGAGAGAAAACCCTCACTAGCACTAATGATGCACATAGTTTGGTAATAAAACATTTGCAAAAGCAACAGTCAAATTCAGAGAGCACCAAGGATCCCAAAGTTGAACCCTGAGCTACAAATATTATAATGGAATAACAGAATTGGAAGGCATCTTGGAATCTTCTAATCCAGGAAACCATATACCAATTTATTTATTTTTTATTTATTTTATTTGGTTTGTCAATTGTTTACAAGGTAATAGGTATAAGTAAAAACATAGTTATGGATACATATAACAAAAATAAAAGAAACAATAGGATAGGGATGGTAGACACGTTGGTGCGCTTATGCATGCCCCTACAGACCTCTTAGGAAAGGGGTGAGGTCAATGGTAGAAAGTCTAAGGTTAAAGATTTTGGGGTTTGGGGAAGAAACCACAGAGTCAGGTAGAGAATTCCAGTCACTGACCACTCTGTTGCTGAAGTCATATTTCCTGCAATCAAGTTTGGTGTGATTAACCTTGAGTTTGTATTTAGTGTTTGCTCTTGTATTGTTATGGTTGAAGCTGAAGTATTCATTGACAGATAGGACATTGTAATGTATTATTTTATATACTATACTTAGATTCGACCAAAGGCGGCATAGTTCTAGATTTTCTAGGTCTAGAATTTCAAGTCTGGTGGCATAAGATATTCTGCAACGAGTAGAGGNATTCTGATACATAGTCGAGGTCTTTCTGAAGGGTAGCAGTATTGTCTGTTGAATAGCTTTACATTGTCAGCGAAAAAACACAGTTGCTCTTCATATAATCACAGAGGTCATTTATGTAGAGAGACAGTTGGTCCTAGAACACTGCCTTGGGGGACACCACTGTTGACAGGTACAGAATTTGACAGGATGCTCCCAATTTTGACCATTTGTTATCTGTTTGAGAGGAATGCTTCTATCCAGTTATGCAGGTATCTAGACAAATGACTATCCAGTTTCTTCTTAAAAGCCTCCAGTGATGGAAACTCACAACTCCTGAAGGCAAACTGTTCCACTGGTTAATTGTTCTCACTATTAGGAAATTTCTTCTTAGTTCTAGTGCTTATTTTGGTTTCCATCCATTGTTTCTTGTCTTGCCTTCTGATGATTTGGAAAATAAGTTGACCTGCTCTTCTTTGTGGCAGCCCTTCAAATATTGGAACACTGCTATCATTTCACCCCTAGTCCTGCAATCATTCTTCATATATTTTAGCTTTTAGGCCCCTAATTATCTTTGTTGCTCTTTTCTGTACTCTTCCAGAGACTCAGCATCTTTTTTATATCATGATGACCAAAACTGGATGCAGGATTCTTACTAACGTTTCGTAAAGCGGAACTAACATTTCATGTGATCTTGATTCTATTCCTCTAATAATGCAGCCTAGGATTGTATTGGCTTTTTTTGGCTGCTGTCTCACACTGTTCATGTTTAAGTGATTGTTTGCTCAGGATTCTGAGTTCCCCCTCACAACTCCTAGTGAACTCAAGTGATTTCATCTGACAGATGCTGAGAATACTCCTCACAACAGCACTGCAAGAATTTCCCTGGCTAAGTGTAGAACTTTATTCAAGGGGGAACCAGTTGCACATAACAGGGCTGTTTGGACAGCAGCAAGGATGGAGAAGTAAGTACACTTTTGCTGCTCTTATCACTGCAAGGCAAGTCCTAAAATAAGATGTTACTTGTGCTTGATTGGCTTCACTCTTTTTGCTTTCCTCTAGTAATACTTTAGCTGTCTCGTGTTATTTCATGTCTGAAAGCTGTTTCAGCAACTACTCTGCTATATGAGATATATGTGCATAGATAGCAACTTGGATCAATAATCCCTCCATCACTTTCTCATTCCAAGCATTAAGAAGGGCATTGTTTGAACTGTGGGCTGCAGCTCCAGGAAAACCCTAAATTTCATCTGAAACCATACTAGGTTCATCAAACATCTGGGATAGGCCTATCTAAATGACCCAACCTCTCGAAAGCCAAGTGAATCATCTGAACTTAATTTTGGCAGGATTAAGTTCATACTCAGTCCATCACTGATTCAGCAACTCTATGTTGCCATCCAGTTCAATTATAAGGGCAAAAGAAAGCTTTATCTCTTTAATGGCTTTTGTAGTGTTTTATAGAGATAATAAACAAGTCACAGAATTCTTTCGTTCTCTTAATCCAAAATAATAAATTGGGCAATAGTCTTCCATAATATCTTCTGGCTGATCCTGCCATTGCTCATTGAAATGCCACCTTACGGTCATCTTGGTCTTAACTCTCTGTTCATATGGTCAACTGAGGAACACATCATAGCTAATACCAACAAAGACAATGAAACTTCAAGGAGCAGTATCATCCCTCTCTTCCAGGAGACATATTTCCTAAGGTGATTAAGTTGATGTTTGTATTAAATCCAGGTTTGTAGTTCCATCCTGAAAGGCTTTTATAATTTGAAAAAGAATTATAGAAAAGAAAAATATAGAGGTTATTTAAGTTGCTAGATTGTGTTCTACATCTCACACCACCAACTTCTAAATAGTTGTACAGCTTAAAAAAACTTTCAAATTGTTTTAAGGGAAATAATGAACACAACCAATAATAATAGTAATAACTTTCTAAAAAAAAAAGAAGAAGAAGGGTGGAACTCACATTGTAAATCAATAATTTTCTGTGAATACTCTGTAAATTCTCTAGCTCTTTCCATAAGTCAGGTTGCATGGATCTCTGTGATTCTAGATAAGATGTACACAGGCAGATGAGCAACTTATCTTCTTCTTGTTGTTGTGCCATATCCGTCATCGGATGTTGGTGATCATGTTGGCGATCCTATTTTTATCAACAGCTACAGGAAAAAGTGCTGCTGAGTTTTGTCTAACCCTTAGATTTTGAAACCATGATATTCTGCTATCATTTAATTCTAAGAAATCTGAGCTAAATCTGTTAGCCTACAGTAATTGACGCTGAAGTTTATTTCACCAGAAGCAGCTTGGTGGACTGCTGGAAGGAAGAACTGGCCTGCACAGATTGGGGTCTAACCGAGAGAAACACAAATGTGGCTGCCTCTGAATTCAAATATAATGTCCCTATAACAGACAGCAGGCAAGGTCATGTTATTGGCCACTTGTTTCCCACATTAGCCATATTTCCACAGGACACAGGAAACTGTGTTGTTTCCACAGGAAATTGGAAAGGGAGTGCCAATGTGTTTGCTAGTGTTTTCTGAAACTATGGAAGTTATTAAGCGAAGAGGATGGATGAAATAACATTCCAAAGCTATGACATCAGTGAAATGTTCGTGTATCATTTGATGGTGGGAGACATCAGATCTCTTGTGGTTTTTCCATTTCTGATCATATAATCCTAGCTTAAAAGGGAAATGCTCTGTGTATGGAATTTCCCTGTACTCTTCTCCAAATTTTAACTAGATTAGGTTAATTAATATTGGGGGGGGGGAGGCTTACCATGGTCTGTCTTTACAATAAATTGCATTCTGCTTGCCTCCAGGCAAAAGAGCAAAAGAAATGAAGATAAATTAATTTAGGTGCATCATAAATGTGCTGCAACAATCTGTACAGCCAGGAGAAGGCAGCAAAGAGTACAGTAAAATCTGCTTTGCTACCTTCAAGTGGGCATATAGATTTTGCAGTCCAGGTATGGTGATTATTACAATTAATTAAATAACTCATTAATTCCAAGACTATCTCTAAATTTATGGTTTCAGATTTTAGCCTTTTTTTCTTCATAAGTGTGCATGTTTTATTTTTGAATTTAAGATAGAAAATTTACAAATATTGTAAGGTATATCACCAAGATTCTGCAAAAAGAGTGGACAACTTTAAGGCTTGCTAGTTATACCTTATTTTTTTCATTAGGACTCCTAAAATCATCATCCAGAGCCTTTTGCTAAAAAGCACACTAATAGTATATAGGATTCTTGGAAATAAGATACCAGATTCATATTACCTAGAATAGTAAAGGTCAGTGTCTGGTATTCTTTAAATTCAGGCATAGACAAGCTGGCCCTTGCCTTGTTTACCCTTATAAATATTGAATCTGACTTTCTGAAATCTTGCTCTTGTTGAGTAACAGGTTGGCTACAAACTTTCCTCCTCAGAATTGTGTCCCAACACATAATTATTTTGCAGTACAGTCTGCAGAATCCTTATATTAAAATCCATTTAATGTAATTTTGGATGTGTTTTTATTGGGCTATATATATTGTCTGCCTTTGTTAGCTGGGAATCAGTCAACTTTCCTGATCTAGCAAATTAAATATTATATCTTTGTACAACACCATTAATCATGACAGCCATAATTTACTCAATCTAATTTTCTAGGTTTGCACAACATAGAGAAAATCCCACTCAACCATCTATAAGCCATCACAAATGGGTTCATAACTTCTATGATTCTCCTCAATGTTGCAGCTTTTTTGCTCATGTGACAACATAGATACCAAAGACAGCGGAAGGGGACATGTGACAAAAATGTGTGAGATGACTCTCTATGGTCACCATTATTCCTCCAGCTGACCAAAAGAAGAAAGAATACCACAGTGCTATAAACCCATCACTTGAACACCCACTGGGATGATATAAGAATTCCTGTCTTGAGTAGGGGATTCTACTAGAAGATCTCCAAGACCCTTCCAGTTGAATATCTCCTTCTTCTTCATGTGCCATATCTGTCACTGGATGTTGGCAATCATATTGTTTTTTTTTTATCAACAGCTGCCTGAAAAAGTGCTGTTGAGTTTTGTCCAAACCAGTCCCTTAGATTTTGAAGCCATGATGTTCTTCTTCTGCCTGGACTTCATTTGCCTTCAATCTTTCCTTGGAGGATAAAGTGAAGTATGCTGCATTTTTCCAGGTATCACATCACATGTCCAAAATATTCTAGCTTTCGCTTTTTGTGGTTTTGATTACTTCCCTTGGCTTTTCCAGGTGGCTTATCACCTCCTCATTCCTGACTTTGTCAACCCAACTTGTACATATCAGTCACCTGTAAATCCACATTTCAAATGCTTCTAGTCTCTTCAAGTGACTTTCTGTCAGAGACCAACTCTCCACTCCATAGAGCAGGATAGAAAAGCTGTAACATCTGACAAACCTGATTTTCAAACTTAGGCTTATGTCATGACGGCAGAAGATCTTTTTCATTTTGAAGAATGCTGTTCGAGCTTTCTCTATCCTTGTTTTTACTTCAGTGGTCATGTTCCAGCTTTTATGTAAATTAGAACTGAGGTACATGATCCTTTCAACTATTTCTAGTAGTATTCCTTTCAAAGTTATTGAAGGTAAATTAATGGGTTGTTTGCTGATGACCATGATCTTGGTTTTTGAGATGTTAAGCTTCAAGCTGTATTTTTCAGATATTTCTGTGACACGATTGATTAAGTGAAGATCTTCATGCTGACTGGTAAGCAGAACTGTGTCGTCAGCATATCTTAAATTATTGATCTGAACATCATTTACTTTAATACCAGTATCAATATTTTCCAGTGCTTCACTGAAAATTGATTCAGAGTAGATATTAAACACAGTGGAGACAGAACACAGCCCTATCTTATCCCTTTTCATATTTCTGCATTATCTGAGTATTTTCTGCCTAGTCTCATATTTGCTACCTGATGCCAATATAGATTCTGTATGATTTGTATGTCTTTGTCATCCAAATATCTTTATGATTTGGATGTCTTTTTCATCTAGTCCCACTTGTTCAGGATTTGTAATAATTTGCTGTTATCAATTTTTTTTTCAAAAACAATGAAGCACATGTAAACACTGTGACTTATATTTCTATAGTGCAATCTCCCAGAAGGTTCTATTCCCACCAGTACCAGTTTCAGTAAATGAAAAAATAATTGTGGAAGTTACAGCCAAAAACTTCTGGAAGACATGAAGTTGCCTGCCCCTATTCAATAGGCTTGAAATATTGAATGATATGGGAGAGGGTGGAATGGAAAAGGGGAGTTTGAATCCAAAAGCACTGCATGCTTCATGGGAGGCATTTATTGAATTAATCCCAAACTCTCACACTTTGCAGTGTTGAGATTATCACCAGTTGAAGGCCATAACATTCACAATTCAGGAAGGAATCTGACTTTCTTTTTTCTGGAAGATCTTGAATTCCTCTAAATATTATTCTAAAACCAGATTGAATTGTTATAATTTCTTTTTGATACACATTAATTTAAAAAAAGCCAGACCAGGTAGCTAATGATAACTGGTGTTAAATAAGGTTCTAATACTCACAAAGCTGCAAGCAGTAAAAGTATGATGGGGAAAAAAAACTCCATTCACCAGAGTACAGTGAGCTATATTTACTAATAAACACAGCCACATTGCCTGCTTGGATTTATGTCAATTGCAGCAGAAAGAGGGAGAAAACTAAGTATGTTTTGAGATCAGCACCAACATGCCAGCTCCATGACAGCTGAAGAAGGCAGGGGTCATGTTTACTGCAAGCAAAGACACACGTTACAGCCATATTATATGTGTACTACGCAGATTGTATTTGTTTTTATTTCAGTTTGGAATAATTGGACATATCCTGCTTCTTTTTCTGTTATAACAGGCATATTCCACTGGAAAGATATGCAAGTTGAACTGGAATCTTGTGTTACCACCATTTGTATCCTGGGAAATAACATGTTGAATATGTTACCCCACCATTTTATAATTAAAAAACCAATTTCTTTATTGACATGACTATGAAGGGTTTGTTTTTTTTGCTTTTTTGTGGCATGCATTATCTATGATTCAACTAAGAGCAAACTGAATCAGTTACCTATCCTAAAAAACTTTTTTTCCTTTTCCCTTTCTTCTTTTCTTTTCTAATTTTCTTCTCTTCTCTTCCATTATCTTCTCTTTCTTTTTTGTGCCCCCTTGAATCAGTCTCGGCTTCTGGCAACTGCCTGAACAAGTCCCTGCAGTTTTCTTGGCAAGGCTTTTTGGAAGGGACTTACCTTTGCCTTTTCTAGGGCTGAGAATAAGTGAGTGACCCAAGGTCACCCTGCTAGTTTTATGCTTAAAGTAGCACTAGAACTCACAATCCCCCAGTTTCTGGTGCCTTGACCAATACATTAAACTGGCTGGTGCTTTGACCAATACACTAAACTGGTTCTTTTAAAAGTCTTATATTCCCTAATTTCCAGGAACAAACTCTTTGTAGGTAATGATGGCACTAATAATACAAATTTCTATGGCTTGCATATTTACCTATTTATTTGACTGGGTGGCAAAGAAAACACCTATTTTCGTCCCTACCTTACAGTGCATCCCTGGCATTAAGAATAAGAAGACAGATTATCAGTATAAAATGTAAATGCCAACCATTGCATTCATGTTCTGTCTTTACAAGGTCCAGACAAGTTTGAGCTACCACCAGAGAAATAGAAGGTAAGTTTTTGGGCTGATCAATCATTGCTTTTCTCTTCTAGTTTTCTTACATATTTACACAATTCACCAGCAAGCAAACTTGTCAAGATTAGTAGTTTAATCCTCCCTGAGATGACATAAGCTTTAATGGTGAACAAATCATTATAAATGCATAATCATTGCTTCCAGATTTTCTTCCTTAATGCCTTTTCATTGGTATTTGATTTGGATATGTAGGCTGGAATATATGACACAGCAGGAGAAAAACACAGACTGCATCAGAATGCAGGAAAAGAAGAAAATGCTGAATGTAAGACACAGCTGCAAAATAATGGAGAAGATGTGCTCCAAAATACGTAGGATTATGCTGAAAATTCAGATGAAGAGACACATAGGAATCCCAGAGATTAGAAACTGGACAAAGATGACTATTTTATAAAGCCATTTTTTGATATTCACAAGCGTGACTTGTATTATGAAATATCATGCATAAATATGCCCTGTTTGCAAAACTTTTAGATAATTATGTATAGAATCATTTCTGGTATTTTAAAATACAGGCTTTAATATTCTGGCCCTAGCTTCCTCCTTGATATTTTTTTATACCTCGCTACCTCCCTACAGATAGGTGTGCCTTCTGAGTGCTGTGCCAGATACTATAGGATTTTACAGTTTCATTAAAAAAACTGTACACTTTAGATTAACTGTGAAATTCAGGATCACCTTTCTCCAGGACTATTTCAGAGGTACTTTTCTTTCTGTCCTAAAACTGCTTTTTTATTTTTATTTTTTAAAAGAAATAGTTACATTAAGCCCATTGGGAAGCATGAGACACCTATTTTGCTTGATATTTTATTTTTGAAATTTAAAATGTCAGTGTTTGCTATTGAATTTCCATGGCCATCTTGGGGAGCTCTGGCCCTGCAAAAAAGAGGGTGTAGCCTTGAAAATATGGAACATGTAGTTTAAAAAGCAACATAAAATTGACACCTCAGCTAGTTCATCAGAGTCAAGATTGTAGCTGAGGACCTAACTTTCCCAATCCTGCAAAAAGAAAAGAAAACGCACATTAAATTATTTTAATATAAGTCAAACTGTATAACTCTTTTTTTACCTTAGAACTTCCTTTTCTCATCATTTGAATGAATCTGAGTGGACAATCTGCCAGCCTGGATTTCTGCTCAATAAAATTAATTTGATGTCAGGACAAGCATTCCACTCTATAGGAGAAGCTACTCTGTGCATTTGGACAGGAGTGTGTGTGTGTGTGTGTGTATGTGTAAATAAGGGACTGCATTTTTTTAAAAGAACATTTCCCAGTGGAACAGCACTTTAGTGTTTGGGACAATCCACAGATTGATGTTGGCACTTCTCAAGGCTTAGCTGGCAAGAAGATCTTTCCCGAGACAGATTCCCTGCTGGGATGATGTTTAGGGAATGTAAATGGAATAATGAAGCATTTCCAGCTTGGGGGATATCAGGTCAGGGTTTGGAATTTGGTTTCTGTGAAAAATTATTTTCTCTACCTTTTTTTTTCAGTTCAACCTAGCACTTATTTGGCTTATTTCCTTGCAATGTGTTTAGTCTATTTGAAACTCTATGAGCAGTTTCTTACTACTGTCCAAGGAAAAAGTTTGTGACTGTTTGCAGTGATAGATGTTAATAAATAATATAGTTAATGATAACAATACACATTATTTGCTGGTCTGAACTTGAACTTATCCATGCAGTTAAGTTACCATCTTAATTGTTAGCATTCAGCTTTGACACTCAATGTTTTATATCAGTGTAACATCAATTTGGAGGAGTGCAAAGTGCCGAGAAAGTGTAACCTTCACCAGAATGCTGCCGTTGCCTCGAAGTAAAACTTCCCAAATTTCCAATGAATATAATAACACATTTTAAAAGTGCCAATTGGGGAAAGCTACTTCAGACTTCCAATATAACCCTATGTTTCATATACAGTATATTATATTGTTTATTTTTGTCCTATTTATCTCTTGCCTTTTGTGGAGTGAGGCTCATAACCTTTACCGTCTGAGTAACTATAGCCTTAGTCAGTTCCTGAATGCACATATATTTTACTCTGTTCTGAATTATCCCAGATTTATGGATTCACAAAATAATTTGAAGCGTATATTAACTAATTGAATAGATTTGCTACTGTAGCTGCAGATGCATAAAAAGAAATCAAGGTTTAAATAGTCAAACTGTTTGAGTTGTACAAATGTTATCATCCAGAACTGACCTACTTAAATATCTTGTGTTAGTTAACACAACGTAATTCTTCAGTAATTTACACATAGTTTAGAATCAATAATTTGCAACTTATTATCTGAGGACAACAGTAGGAACTTTGGATAGCTTGCACTGTAAGACCCACATATAATAACACAGAGAAAGAATCAAAATCTTACTGTGTTACTATAACTCTCAAAATCTCATACATCTTTGTCTTTTTAAACTGTTTATTTAAGTAAACATTAATATTGCTTATTTATTTATGTTGTTATGAATTGAATACAAAAAAAGCAAGCAAAAATACATGAAGTTAGAAAAAGAAAACTAAGACATACAAGACACATTGTCATGAATATATATACAAGCTTTTATATACTTTAATAGCCATGTTTCATTTTATACTGTATGCTGTTTGGGCCATGAATTTATCCTTTAACTAAATAGAGCATAAAGAATCTACTCTCTCTGTCTTGATGTAAGTTTCTATGCAATAGGAATACAGTTCAAAAGAATTATGAGCACCCAAGAATATTAAATTTGGGATCCCAAAGATATCATGTGCCAGTGTGCCTGCAGATGCATGCCTGCAGATGCCACTCTAATCCATGGAAAATCAGAGAGGCTTACAAAATTCTCCCAGTAAGAGGATTAAAAAGTTACTTTATAGTAATAAAAAAGGCAAAAAATCAAACCCCCAATTGCAATAAAATTTGTGGCAAAGGGCTAAATATGTATCAACATATTATAACAGAGGTCTCTTGTCACTTTTCTCTCCTCTTAGTCTGGAATGTTATCAGGAAAAAGGAAAGCGGGGTGGGAGCAGGAAGTCTGCTGTTCCAAAGAAGTTAGGCTATGACAGAGAAGACCAGGATCCTTATAGATAATGTTGCAGGAGGGAAGAAAAAAGAAGTCCAAGCAAAAAACAGTAGAGATAGCCAGTCCTGAAGAAGTCCATGTCCCTTGTCATGTAGGGCTTTATAGATGACAGTCAGTTTCTTGAATAGCACCAGGTAACCTAGGCAAGTCCCAAAACAGAAGTGTTTCAAGTGTCACCTAGTGGCACCCATCACTATTTGTGCTGCTGAATGCAGTCCACTTGAAATTTCTGAATGACTAAAGCCATCATTTAAAGACTTCTGAATACATTTGGCTATAATTGACTGATATATCCATTAATCTTAAGCTGATTTTTGAGATAATATGAAATGAAACCCTGAAAATGGGATAATATATGCATTTTATAATTCATAATTTCATAATTAAATGATTCCAGGGAATATTGAAAATTGAACATTTTTTAAGATTAGATTAGCTGTATCAAAATACAAGGTTCAAACACATATTACCAATAAAATCCTAAAAAAACAATTTAAAATAAGAATAGGGTAAAATATAATTATGGAATAAAATACAATAATACATAAAATATATAAAATTGAATTAAATAACATAAAATTATATTTCTGTACCACCCTTATAATCTATGCCAATCAGGCCAACATAGGCCGATCTCAGTCGGATCATTTTAATCAGAAATTATGCTGTATTAAATGTTGTTTTCAAATTCTGGTCACACATGAGGTATGTTGTTTTAATAAGGGCCTCCCACTGGGCCATATGCTTAATGTAGGAATCAAGGTACTTATCTCTCATCCCCTTAAACAATCAGCAATCAAATAATATATGAACCAGATTCTCTATCACTTCAGCTCCACAAATAAATGTACGATCATTATATGGGATAGAATCGAATCTTCCATATCTAACCATTGTATCAAGCTGTTCAAATCTTGCTTAGGTAAACATCTCCCTAAGGTGTTTTGGCAATTGTGACTTTAAATACTTGTCCATTTGGAAAGTACGTTTATATTTGCCCAGCAATTTCAGGCTACCAGCCTTACAAGCATGGCTATGTCATTTTGAGCTTCTATGTCCGTGATTCTTCTGGCAACTCTTTTTTAAATTTATTCTCCTGTTTCACAAGAAACAGGGAAGCCTCTTGTAATTTGTCAATTTAGAAATCCAGAGGGTTTGTGATTGCAATTTTATCTGCTCTAGTAGACATAACTTAGGGAGTATATCGTCTCCATGTCGTTAATTTTGAACTAGTAATTAAAAGCTCTAATTTTATACAGTGTGTGAATTGTACAAATTCTCAATTCAGTTTTTTTTAGAAATGTAAGGGAACAACTCCTCCAAATTATTTTAAGTTTTGTGTTTTGTTTTCTCTCTCTCTCTCTATATATATATATAAACTTTTGTGGGGAGATGGGAAACTAATATTCCATTGTAGACAAGGCCATTAGATTCAACTAGATGAAAATCTAGATTCAGATTCCTCCTCAACTCCCAGCTGAGCAAAGCACTGTGTTTTGGGCCTAATTTGTGAAAATACTTTTGTGCCACTTTCAGCAAAGCTACAGTCATTTCCACTGCAGGGCTGCCGCCTTGATCCTACCTCTTATAAACAAATGCTAGCACTTAACAGACATGTGCAGATCCAATTCATTCATTCAATTGTATGGAGAAGCTTAGCAGCAAAAGAAGGGCCGACCGTTCTGTTCTCACCTCTGTGCAGATTACTTTGTGATGGGGGAGGGGGAAAGGGAAACCAGTTTTGTGCTTCAAACTGGCAGGTTCGTATTTTAAACAGACATCAAAGGCCAGTCTGGAATGTGTGTGGCTTTCCAAAGGAGGGAGAGATGTACACCTAATGATCATTATAAAGATATTGTGATTGTTATCAAGGCATAAAAACCAGGAGAAAGAGAGCATCATGCCTGCCAACAATACTTTTTATTGTTTTCTTTCAAAAGCATTTCATAAAGCAATATAATCATTTCAATATTCATACTGCTTTGCAACCATATTTTCTTTCTCTCTCTTCGCAGACTTTTCAGTTTGCTCCATTCTGGAACATGTTCCCCTTGAATCTTGAGGCAACTTTCTTACCCCTCAGGGCAACAGGTGCCTAGTCTATACAGCACAAAATTAGCACAGAACAGCCAATCCCACTGACACAAAGAGAATAGGGGATTTTTTATATAAAAAAGAGGGCTAATTAATGCAGCTAAATCAAAACAATTATATTTGCCCAATTTATCACAGGGACTTCAATGGTGAGTTGTTTACCACCCAAGAATTTCACTTGGTTGTTCAATGCATTTTATTCAACCAGGGAAGAGATACCAGACGAAGTTCAACTTTCATGACTGACACCTGGAAGCTAGAAACTGCCAATATGGGATCAAAACTTGATCCCAACCACCAGGTGTCTATAAGATCCGTATTCATTCTCTTTCATTCATCATTGAAAGAGACGCTTGTAAAATACCATACCACATATGAGTTCTCTCTCTATAGCTGCCACAAACAGTAGATCTGAGATTATTCCATGTTCAATTTTGATTAGAATTAGTACTATGTAAATAAATGTCAGCTAAAATGAGAAAGAAACTTTTAATCTGTGTTAATATTTCACATACAAAAGCTCACAGATGTGTGTATGAAAAAGAGAATATCATATATGATATTCACATACATAATCAGCTGTTCTTGATTTTTAAAAACCAAATTGCAGTTGTGAAGGTTGAAAATATGAATGGCATGGTGGAAAAACTCATTTGTGTTATAATGTTCCTTCCACTGAAAATGACTCCATATGGGAAGAAAGTTACAAGGACAGTGTATCTATTATTATTTCTTTCAGCTTCGTAGTTTGCATTCCCCAAGAGGCAGAAATAACCAAGTTAAAACTGAATACATTATGTGATGATCTAACTTTCTAGAGAAGTTTCTAATGCTGGGAAGGTGGAAGGAAAGAGAAGAAGGGGATGACCAGCAGCAAGGATAGATTCAATTACAGTGGCAATGGGTACACCATAAGAAGATCTGAAAGGCCAGGTTAGGGACAGATTCTCTTGGAGAAAATCTATCTAGCGGTTGCTAAGAATCAGTACTGATTTGATGGTACATAATGTAATAAATTTCAATTTAATTTTTGTTACTGGCTACAAAGTATGTTTTCCTAATCCTTTATGCCTAAAAATAAATAGAAAATAGTCATTGTTCCACAAAAAAACTTTGCTTCTGTGACCAGGACGATGATATTTTGAAATTCATCTGTTTTTGGAAACATTCACGATTCATTCACAGTGCTAAGTAGACTTCCAGAATATTCTGAAACTCTGAGAACTGTCCAAGAGTTTCTAGAATTGTCCAGAATTTTCTAGAACTTTCTGGAATCTTGTAAAGCTTTCTAGCACTTTTGGTAGTATCCATAGAAGTATAAAAATACAGCTTAAAGCAACATTTTAGTTTGTCTAATTGCTGAGTAAGGTAACAGTGAATAGCAATATTTGATTTAGATGGCATCAAGTGCTTGCACCCAGCACTTGCATTTTGTTAGTATGTGGACAATTTATCCAGACAAGAGTGAAAAAGGACTCAGAAAAAGCATCTGTTAAGATGTACAAGGCCTACAAAGCATACTTCGACATGCTGACTATTCAAGCAACTGCTATTTCTGCAAATGTTGAATGTTCCAAATGTTGAACTAGCAAGAGCATGCCTCCTATTATGTATCCAGCCATTTCTTCATCAATCACCCTGGAACCATATTGCTCAGGCTCCCCATTCCCACCCCTCCAAAGAGGAATCAGATACCTTCAGGAAAGAGAAGCAAGGCTGTGGAGAAAAAAACCATACTTCCCCTATCACAAAGACAAGTGCTTCCACCAGGATATATTGGACTTTGTATGTTGTTACTATTCCATATTAACATACTTCTAATAGTCTATTCCCTATTGGTCAAGAAATACTAGAAGCTCATTGGTTCCTGTCTTGACGCTGACCAACTCAGTGGCGGGAAAAACAAGTAGCCGTCACTGGCCACTAGCCGCGAACAGCCTCTCTATAAAAAGAGCTGCCGCGGCTCCTGGTTCAGATGGACTTTCTGCAGGTTGTTATGTGTTGTATGGTGTGCGGTGAGCGTTTTTCAATTCTTTTCCTGAATGTCCCTGAGGTTAATTTGTGCTAAAGTTTCTTTGGTATACGGGACCATGCTTCTCCTGCTGTTCATAGCCGGGTCCGGGCCCCAGTGCTGTCAAGATGTCTTATGCCCATGTTCGGCCCAAAGAATTTTTCAGACGTTAGTGCATAAACTGTGCCATTATCTGAGATGAGCAGCCATTAACCCATGTGTGTGAATAGTTCCGTAGTTGCTTTAATAACTGCTTCTTGGTTGGTTGAGTTCATGCGCTTACCTGCTAGCCAATTGGAGTAAGTGATCTACGTGATGATTTAAAAAGTATTATCCTTTTGTTGGACCCGACCAAATCTATGTGGATCATGACGGCGGGCCCCTCCGGTGTTTCCCAGTCTAGTATAGTGATGAAGGGGGCAGCGTTTGGGGATTTTTGGCATTTCCCGAGGTTTCAACCCATTGCCCAATATCCTTGTCCAATCCCTGGCCACCATACATAGCTTCGGGCCAGGGATTTCATTCGTTACATGCCCGGGTGCCTTCATGAACATGCTGAATACTTTTTCTTGTAATGGTTTGTATTTACCACCCAGTCCTCCCCATAATTATGCAACCTTTAAGTAATGACAGTTCGGTTTCCTATTCTTGAAGCGATTTAAACTTATGAGTGTCTCGTTTCCAGCCACCCTTTTCCTACCATTTCAAACTTGTGACACAGTTTTTGTCTCTTGTGTGAATCTCGCTAATGTCCGCTGGCGTTATGGGTTAGTTGACAATGTCTCAAGATCTGTCGGTTGGTATGTGGGTTGGTTGCCGATCAGTTTCCCTACTGTCTGGTAGGGAGACGGCTCAACGCTCGGCGTGGGAAATGTCTTTGCCCGCTGGTGAATGATGTTTATACTTCGTAGGCTGCGCTACGCGAACTCGGACATCTTGTCAGTTCTACGGCGGACTGCTACATTCTCCGGCATCGCGCTCTGTTCCTGGCTAGTATCCCATAGATGGTTTGTTGGTCTGTAACACACGGTTAAAAGTTCCTACCTGTAAAGGTATTCGTGAACTGTTGACACGGATATCTGCTGCCGAATGCTCTCTGTCCACTGCTGCTTGCTTACGCTCAGTTTTTTTGATAGTATTTTGGAGTAGAACGTGATCGTACTCTTCTCTCGCCATCAGCAGTGATGCTGCGCTAATCAGGCTCCGACACCGACCGTAGGTGATGCCATCGTGGTGACTTAATGGTATTATTTGCTCGTATCTGCATTAATAACCGACGTCGGAAGTTTACGGTCTTTTTACCTCTGGGAACCGCTGTCTCTTCATGTATCCCCAGGTCCAGGTGCGTCCTTGTCAAAGCCTATGTATGTGTTCCACACCGTCATTGCCTTCTTGTGGCAGAAAAAAATGTTATAAAATTTTATAAGTCCAGACTGCTTGCCACTCTACACTCTGCTTTTGGTCTATGGCTTCTTTGATTGCCTTAAATTTTTTTCTCTGTGGGGTGGATGACACTCTCTGTGCATTTTGATAGCCGCCAGGAATTCAACTTTTGAGGTGCTAATTGGCACTTTTCTTTTTTTTACCTTGAAGTCCCGCCTTCTGACCTTTTTGTAAGACACTCTGAGACGTGCTTTCTATTGTCTCTCCTCACTAACTTGACACTAGCACGTCATAAAGTATGGGAATACTCTTTTATCCCTGTATGAGACTGCCTCCATTAGGCCTTTGGAACAGCCCTGGGTACACTGATCTCCAAATTGCAGCCTTTTACATTTGAAGGCTCCTCTATTGATCAGCGATCGTTTGCCTCTGCTGCTTCGGTCGTTTGACCTGCGTAATTGTTGGTACGCTTGGGCCAAAGTTGAGCTTTGCGAAGACCTTTCCTCTCCCAACGGTGTAGTTAGTGTTGCACTCTGGAACAAATACGCGCTTGTGTTGTAATTGCATGTGTTCGGGTCCAAGCTTGTAGTCCTCAAAGATTCTCACGGACCCATCCGTTTAACTGGGTCACAATTGGGGTCTCCCATTTGATGGTCATGGGTTCCAAAATTACTTGTGTTTAGTTAAGTCTCATCAATACTTTGTTTTAGTGTCTGAAGGGGACTGCGCCTTTGCCTTCAGCCTAATTGGTAGCTATTGTTGGATCTAATTAAATGAAAATAGGGGACCCTCAGTGCTTGGCCTAATTTTCCATCGAAGACATCCTGGACTCCTCATCAGGTTCTCCTCCAGTCTTGTGTCAGCAATGCTGTTAATGCCGGTCATCCGATTACCTAGAGGTTTGACCACTCGAGTCCCAATAGGCTTAGGTTGGTGTAGGCCTTCCAAGATCTTCTACTATCGCCTTTGCATTTCTCGGCGTCATAAGAAATGGGGGGGGGGAGGAGGGGATGAGTCTGGAGGTGAACATTTTTCTGTTGTGTAATGAGGAGGAGGCATCACCATCAGAGTTAGTTGTATTTCTCGCTTGAGCTTGTCTTCTCTTGCGCACTGCAACCCGTTATCAAAATATGCTAAGGTCAATGGAGCAGAGGCCTACTCATCACCTGAAGATATCCCACATGAATCATATCACAAGTTTCTAATTTGGATAGTTTCTTCTGAACTATTGGGGGTGGGATACCTTTTCGACCACTTTGTATATGATGAATTTGCGCGCCCTAATTTTCTCAGATTCAGAATTCTTTGGTTTGCAACGCATTCATTTTCAAGTAAAAGGATATCTTTTCTCTAAACTTAAAGACGTCTAGTATTTCCTTTTTTCCTTTGGGAAGTTTTGAACGAGCACGCTTCATGACAGTTGGTTTCAGTCTATGATGATGTTAGGGCAAGATTTTTCTTTGTTCTTTCTGGAAAGTTATTTGAAATGCCAAAGTCCGACTACAAGTATTGCTGTTGTCCCTGTAGTCCTTTAGGATAGCGATTGGTGTTCTAGGTTCACTCTGCAAATGTGCGGTACTAGTTTTTTAATGGTTCATCCTATGACACCGATGGATAGTACGTCGGAATCTACCTCCATTTTACTTCTTGGCCCTCTGATCCGATTGCCACATGTACTTTTTTGCTATTCTGTTGCGTTAGAGTGCCCGATGATGATGTTTTGTGTGTTTCTTCTTTTCTAATATTCTTGTTTAGGACTGCTTCCTTTGCTTTTGGTGACTACTCAACGGCTCCACCTTTGTCTATCTTTAGTTCTATGTGGGTGTGTTGTCTCTTACTTGTGGTCTGTAGTCTTTGCGGTGTTCAGCAATACTCCTTGCGATACTGACCCTGTCTCTCGCAGTACCGTCAACTCAAACGGGTTGGTGATCTCTCCGCACCCGGCACACTGAAACCCCCACTTACGGACTTTTTTCAGCCATTGATCCGCGTTCAGCTGAGTCTGTGGATCTCGCTCCTATCGTCATGCGTTGATTCCAGACGATCCACTCTCGCATAAGTGTGGTGGTGGGTTTTGTGTGCGCGTCTCTCGCTTCTTTTCCAACCCTGCTTGTTTTCAGTCAGAGTTTTGGATGGTTCACATTCAAGCCTGCTGCATTTGGCCACTATTTTTTTGTTGGCTCTGCTCCGTGGCTTCAGAATCGCCCTCAGATAGCCGGTAATCTTTGGCCAGGGTTAGCACCGGCTTTGTAGGGTGAGGTCTCTTAAGGCCGCACACTGCCCAATGCGATGCAAAACGTCAGTTAAAACGCGACACAACGGATGAGAAAATGGTTCCTCCTTGATTAGTCCGTCTCAAAAGGGCAAAATTTGTATAACAGAGGCAGATAACACGGAAAGGAATGGACGGTGGGGAGGATGCAGGCGGATGGAAAGCGGATCGCGGAATCGGAAGCCTAGCGACTGGAAGTGGATGCGCACATTCCGCTAGGTTCTGCGGGGTTGCAGCAAAGCGAAGCGCATGCGGAATGGAAAGAGTTGGTTCGAGAGCGGTATGCACACGTGATTGAAGCCATGCACCAGCGGAACCTAACGATGCCGAGCGTTAATTGCGCATGCGGGGAGGATGGCATTGGCGGAAATAAAGGGAAGCCAGCTCGGAACCAGGTCACATTTCAGAGGAAAACTGCTGGCCAGACACATTGACTTGGCCTTGCTGCCCTGCCTGCATGCCTGCCCTGCCTGCAAGCCTTGTGCAAGCCAATGCTGGCCAGCCTCCCTGCCAGCTTGCATTCTGCCTGCCTGCCAGCCTTTTGCTGCCAGCCTCCCTGCCAGCCTTGCTCTCGCTGCCTGAAAGCTTGCTGCCAGCCTGCCTGCGCAGCCTTGCTGCCAGTCTGCCTGCCAGCCTCCTCGCAAGCCAGTTCTGCCTGCCAGCTTCCTGCCCAGCCTTGCTCGCCTGCCAGCTTGCTGCCTGCCTGCCTGCCAGCCTTCCTAAAGCCTTGGGTGCCTGCCTGCCTGCGAGCCTTCTGCGCAGCCTTACTGCCAGCTGGTGCCTGTCTGCCTGCCAGCCTTCCTGCAGCTTCCTCCAGCCTTGGTGCCTGCCTTGCCTGCCAGCTTGGGTGCAGCTGCCTGCGCTTTGTGAAAGCCTTCGCCAGCCTTGCGTTCCTGCAGCCTCCCTGCCAGCCAGCACCCACAACCATGGGAAGAACAGAAACCTCAGCATCTGCTGCAGCTCTGGCCAAGAGGGATCAGGGCCACCATCACCCGGCCCTCACTCTGCTTCTGCTGGGGGCTTCTGTAGCACGGGCTCGCTCTTCTGGGCCTGGAGTTCTTTCTGCTGGCTTTGCTTCTGCTTCCTGGAGGAGCCTGATGCTGCTGCTTCTGGTGGTTGGCTTCTGCTTGGGTGCTGTACTCTGCTGATGTCTGCCACCCAATGGCGCTTCAGACAAGCACTCCAGCAACAGCCACCTCCACAGCACCTGGACCTTCACCCGCTGAGACTGAGTGACCAAGCAGGAGTGCCAGAAGACTGGCTGGCTGGCTCATCTGTGGACTTTATTTGGACATTGACTTGGTCATTTTTCTCTTTATAGCTTGTTGTTAATAAAGTCTAATCTTTGATCACACACTTGCCTCATTTTTTTTTTAATAAAGTTACTTGGTAGGAAACTTTAGAAATGTTAAAGCCTTTGCATGCTTGTGGGATGGGTTAAGATCGCAATGGAGATGGGCAGGGATACCTTTGGCGATGGGTAATATTGTGGGATAGATAACTCTCAGTGCAAGCATAGTGCAAGTATAGTCCACCCTCCCGGTGCCATCCCTATGGCCTTATTTCAATAACAAATAAATCAATCATCCACACATGTCAACATAAAACAACTCTTTATTAAATGCCACTGTTCATTGTAGCCCACCAACATACATGCCAATCTCATCAGTGTGATTGAGACAGGCTGAAGGAAGCATCATTAAACAATCTATTATCTCTGTCTTGCACTGCCACCGCCTCCAGCTGGGGATTGCACCCAGTGTTCAGGAGTTTGCGCTGCTTCTTCCCTCCGTGAAGGATCCTGTTGGGTCTTGCACATACCTCTTGTGTCTATTCAGGTTTCGCCCTTGCCTCCATTCCCCAGGCCTCATGTCCAATCCCTTGTTGGAGGTCCACGAGCCTGTTCTGCAATGACTGCGTATGGGGTGCGCATGGAGAATTGTGCAGGATGCAGCAAGCTTCCACTCCGTCCTCACGGTCTGTGGGCAATGATGCATGGTGGTTGAGAGAGTACTGAACCTGTTCGGCCCGGAATGCCAAAGGCGTTTCCACATCTGCCTTGCCCTGGACAGCCGATTTAAGATCCTCTCTTCACGGTAGGCATCTGGATGGTGTAGGGCTTCATGACGTAGGTCTATGAGGAGAAGGCGTCATCCCCACGATGAAGCTAGGGCACATCTTGAATGTCGTTCTGGGCAGTGGGCTTCTGGATCTGGGAGCGCCCATGATGAGGTTGCTATCCAGCACTCGTTGAGGTTCACTTGGCGTTGATTATACTTGGGCATTCTGAAGCTGACGTTGCCTGAAGCATCGATGTACAGAACTGTATCAGCATCGACGCATGGCGAAGAGGATGATGTGTTAAGAAGCCCGTTGTATTAATAAGTGGCCCCATTTTGGCTGTGGCTTTGCAGGCCACGTGCTTGCCATCTATGGCTCCAACGGTCTCGGGGTTCCCCTCTGAGTCTCACTCTCTGCAACTTTTCTTCCAGCCTTTCTTCAGTGTGGGGCACTGAGGGCTCCTCCATATATTCTTGATGAGTCGGCCTGCACCACTTCTCTGACCAAATGCTATGGTGTTGTGTACGGTGTGTATGGGGTGTGTATTTGGTACGGCCTCCAGCCGTACTGCATGCTCTGTAAGGTGGTCCTGAGGCAGGTGGCGCAGAGTGAGTGCCACCTTGAGCCCAGGTTCCAGGCTGGCCAGAAAAAATTTGGTGTTGCCTTGGTCAACCTGAGGTGTCAGCGGTTGCACACACTTCGTCAAACTGGCTGGAGGCCATCTCATGAAAGTTCTGGAATGCACGAGTGTCTTCGTTTCCTGAGCTCCACCATCAGCTTTGTACAAGTGCGTACTCTCTCTTCTCTCTGCTCCATCTTCGGACCCAGACGCTTCTTGGCGCCTCTTTTTCTTCCTGTAGTAGAAGTTCAAAAGCCTGTACGATGGCTTTCACAGCTGTTGCAGAACAGATGTGGCTGCCAAAAGGACTTTGTTACGATCCATGGTGGAGCATGACTGCATGCTGTGGAGAGAGACAGAGTGAAATGGCTGCAAGAGGTCTGCACAGCTGGGCTGTGGGCTGAAAGTGCAGATCCAGATGAGTTGCTCCCACTTTACTATAGGCCCGTACTAGGTTTTGCCACTATGTGTCCTTTTGCATCCTCTCAGCAGTCTCTAAACATCCTTAATATCAGATAGTCCCCTCTGCGAAACGTTTTTTCCGTTTTAAATGCTTTCTTTGCGAGCTGAAACGCATCCCTTTCAATCTTTCTCCATCCGTTCTGCATCCATTCTGCATCCATTCGTGTCCGTTCCGGCTTCTCCTGCATCCGTTTACCACTGGAGCGGATCGAGTTGTGCGGAGCGTAGCGGATGCCTAGCGGATATAGCGGATGGCCGTAACGGATGCAGAACGGATGCCTAGCGGATTGCAGAACAGACGCATCCGATATCATTTTCCGTGCAAAAGTTTTGAGCAGCTCAAACCCTCCGAGCGGATGAAACATCATAGACGGATGCGGACGGATAAAGAGGAACAAAACGTATGCAGTGAGTAACAAAACGAAGCATCTTCGTTAACCAACGGATGGCAAGTGTTTTTCTCCGTTTTACATCCTCTTTCATCGTTGGTGCAGTGTGACAGGGGCTTTAGTCCGAGAGACACACAATCCATTATGGCTCCTCCATGTTTAAGAATTTGCTTGCCTCTCCAATGTCCCTGAGAGCCGCTACGAAGTCTGCGATGCTCTCACCTTTCTCTGGCCCATTCGTAAAATTCTTGTCTCCGAATAAGGCTGGAGACGGTCGGTGCGATAGTGAGGCCTTCAGTAGCTTTTCTAGGTCTGACCAGGCCATGCGTTTTCACATGTTCTGGTTTTTGCAAGTGCCTTGGCCATCTTGAACACTGTGGTCAGGGTTCACAGTGCATACAGGACACAGTGATCAGGAGCTCTTTCCAATTGTCTGAGATTCTTGCAAATCGTTGCTTTCCAGGAACATGGAGGAATCTATCGAGGTAGGATTCCCAGTCCTCTGTTTGCTGGTTGAATGGTGCGGGTGCCGATGGTTCTGGCCATTTCATCTGCTTGGTTCTTGATGCCACGTGCGTCGACTGGTCTCCTCTCTCAGATCCCACCTTCGTTGCCAGTGTTGTGTTCACGAAGAATGAGACTGGAGACCAGCGTAACTTCAGCT
>BHFT01009237.1:0-25791 GCA_004320025.1 Laticauda laticaudata
GAACATTTTTCTCGTCCGCTGTGTCCTTTTTACAAACATTTTGCATCCGTTGGGCAGTGTGACAGGGCCTTAAGGGGCTCATGGGGCAGCACCACCACCACCACCCATCTCACCACACGGCCATGGCAACACAAGCAAAGACAAAATGGACAGGTGGCCAGCTGTGCAAACTCTTAAATAGGGTTTGTTTTGGGGTAGCTCTTACATTTGGCGCATACGTAAAACATGCTCGAGTTTATTTTGGGGATAGGTCTTTTTTTGTGTGGGGGACATGGTACTTCAACTCCAATTCTGGAAATTTAAGTCTATGCACCTTAAAGTTGTTGAAATTGAGAAGTACTGATCTAGAAGGACTGTGAACTTTATTTTTCTTAAAGATATAAAGGGTGTGAACCTGATAGATGGTTTATTGAACATAGTATATAAGTTGTATATGCTGCTCATTATCTTTTATGGTTAATATAGTTTTATAATTTGTTTTGTTCATTACATTTTATTCTGGTTTTTAATTTTTGTGAGCTGCCCAGAGTTACTGTTAGCCCTTTGCCGTAATGCGGATAAAACCAAAAACAAGCAGTACTTCTTTCATATTTATGGTAAGATTATTTTAAGATAACCTTACAAGACTGAATTAATAATTTATTTTTATTCCACCAGTATTATTTTTATAAATAATTCAAGGTGGAAAACCTTGAATATTTCTTCCTTCTTCTATTTTCCACACAACTCTGTGAGATGGCTGAATGAATGAATGCATTCATGTAAATTAATGAAGAATAGGAAGAATATAGTGATTTTCCATTCTTATTGTTCATTTAAGTCGAGTATTTATATGAGGTTTTTTGCAAAGGATAGTTGGATGTACTATATACCAGTTCACAAAGATTCAGTGAGTTATTTCACAAAAGGCAATACTTCTTATGTACTCATATCATGAGACATACCTTATGGAACGATAGTTTGATCATCAACTTCAAATACATTACCCAGTACCCAATGTTCCAATTATTTCTATATGTTTTAGGCAAAATCCAGAAAACACGTCCCCACTGCAACCTGTGAATATGAAAATCCCACATGAAATCAAATAGATTTTGCCTAAAATTTTGTTATTTTTGTCTGTTTTTGGAGGTGACATAATCTGAGTGATGTTTTGATAGCAGCAATATAATAAAAGCTTTGTAATGAGTCTAGATTTCTGCTATACAATTGAAGAAACTGTTCTTTAAGCTTGAGGGAAAGATATACATAACAGGCATACTTCTTCCATGAAAGAGAAGACGTTTGTCCAGATGGCAGATAAGAGAAGGTGGCATATATACATCCTGTCCTGATATATCACAAACCAGGTGTGTCAAACTTGCAGTGTCATGTTGTCATTGCATGACGTATTATGACTTTTTCCCCTTTGCTAAACTTGGGGTGGGAGTGACCAGTGCATGATACATCTGGCCTGCGGGCCACAAGATTGACACCCCTGTCATAAACTATTTTATCATTTTCAGCTGTAGTGAAGATTTCATTGACTGGACAGAAGAAGATTTCAGATGCCAATCTAAGTAAGTTTTTGTATGTAGAACAAGAGGGACTGAGTTTCACTCAGATAGTCAAATCTCTCAGGCAAACTCTGATAGATTTTGATCATTTACTAATCATCAAAAATGACACACAATAAAAAAGAATCATCAAATCAAAATATTAAAACAAGTACAATCATAAGACATCAAAAATATTAATAAGTCAAAAATTGTATTTATTTATATAATTATGAAAAAATAATAAATTAATATAAGGGCTATTATATGAACATGATGTCAATCACTAGCTGGAGGGAATCCTCAGATTTTGTGTTCTTTATGCCTAGTGCCTGGGGCAGAACAGTGAAAATGCAATTTGGTTATTTAAAAAGCAAGGAATTTCTTAAGGAAATGTTTTATGTAAGAGCAGGATACAGATCCGTATCTGTCCATTGTTGCTTCAATAAATGAAGGTCATAAAAACAAGTATAAAGATAACATCAAATGTAAACATTCCAGTTCACTTTAATTTTAAAACAACCTAAAATGACAAAGTATTAATGGTGCAGAAAAGATAACTCACTTCTAGATTTTTCTAATGCAATCAAAAGATTATCAGGAGGGGAAAAAATCACACCAATTTCTAAAGAGATCAATAACTTATTTGCTATCCTGCTCTATCAACTGGGCTGTATTTTCTTTCTACTATCTTTTATAAGCTGATTCTCTCTCTCTCTCCCTCCCTCCCTGTCTCCCTCCCCCTCTCTCTTTTTGCGAGGAAAGATTTTAGAAGTGGCTTGCCATTGCCTTTTTCTAGGATTGAGAGAGGATGATTGCCCCAAGGTGACATGACTGGCTTTGTGTCTGAAGGGGCACCAGTGCTTAGATCAAGTTTCTACCCTGATATGATGGGCCTGTTGAAAGCTAGTTCAGATAATAAAATGAGCCCGAACTTGGGCTATCAGAATCCCTGGGAACACACAGAAAGCCTTAGGGCTGTTGTCCCAGATCCATCTGGAAAAAGAGAGATGGTGGATCAGATGGTCAGTTGCCTCTAGTAGCAGAAGAGGAGTATTGGCTGCCATTGGTTAGTGTCAATGAGTGACAACAGATCACCTCTGATGAGGAACAGCTGCCTCCTGAGTGGTGGCACAATGGTTAAGATGCAGTATTACAGGCTAACTCACTGCTCAATCCAGGAGTTTGATTTTGAGCAGCTCAAAGGTGACTCAGCCTTCCATCCTTCCAAAGTCAGTAAAATTAGGGACCAAGATTGTTTGGGGCAATATGTTGACTCTGTAAAGAGCTGTAAAGCACTGTGAAGCGGTATATAAGTCTAAGTTCTGTTGCTATTGCTACCCCATCCAATCCATGGATGGGAAAAGAGGAAAATAGGGAGGCACAAAGGAGGTTGGCAAGGTTACTCACAAGGAAGCAACCTTGCCCATCTTAATTTGTTGAAGATAACTGTTTGCTTCTTCAATGCAGTTTCTCCAATTTTGTAAAAAAATTGTAAAATTTGAACCCTGCTTCATAGATCTTGCTTTGGCTTTGTGGACTTTGGACCTTGTGTTGTGGATTTCAGACCTGCTCTGTAGACTTCATACTTTCTCTGTAGACTTTGCTCTTTCCTTGTGGAATTGTGAAATTTGCTCTTATAGATATCAGAACTTGTCCTTGGATTGTGCTTTCACAGTTTATGGGGGACTGCTCTTGGAGAAATTGGGGCTGGACTTAACAAGCATAACTACAGAAAAAGTTCAGGGTCTGCCAGGTTGTTTTGGGGAACTGCTTGATTAATTATGTTGTGCAATAAACATATAAGATTAGCACCTACTTCCTTTTGCATGACTCGGGTCAGAACACTTGATGCCTTCATTACTACACCAAACTATTTCTTTCATAACTGACTACTCAGTTAAAAATGCATCTGTTTCCAAATCCAACATCTTCAAGAGTTTTGATACAAAACTCAAAAGATTATTCTTCCTTGGACAGATACCCACTTATCTTTAGAGCAGCTTATTAGTATTTATGCCCTTTCGTTCAATTCTTTTTTACCCAGGGCAACTGTTATTTATTGTGAAATAAGATGGCCTTGGTCCTGTTGAAAGGAACAATGCAACAAATCACAAACTGAATGACAAAAAATGTTGGGTAGGATGTTAGTGACTCACAAAATAATATATTTGGCATTCCTGAGAATTTCTACTTTGAAGACTTACACAGAAAGCAATTGCACTAAAATGATTTGGCAAGCAGACCACAGATATTAAAGCTGAAAATAAAGATATATGAGCAAAACTTATTCCAGAAATGGTATTAATTTAATAAATTATTGATTTTAATTTGCTGAAGAAGCTTTCTTTAACTGCCCTCAATCCTTATAAATTTTTAACAGGAAAGCAAAGGGTTAAATCCATATTAAAATGAACTCCTAATCATTAGTAATTATTAATAATTGATGTACATTGTTCAGAGTCATTTTGTGTCAGATGGGGAGTCATATAAATATGTGAGATGGGCAGCTATATAAATGTGAATAATAGCCAAATAAATAAACTCTAAAAGAAAAGGCTCTGGATAAAGAGGAAGATCTTTCTGCCATTTCTGAAAAAAGATGGATGAGAGAAGGAGAGAGGGAGGGGGGATAATTTTTAAGAACTGTGCTCTGGAGCTTAAAGTCAACTTTAGGGAAGGCCCTTGGCTGTGTGTTCAGCAATTTGGCTGTGTGTTCAACAACTGGACTTCTGAAGGTGAGCAAAAGAAGCTACACTGAAAAGTAAAGAAATCAGTTCTCAACAAATGAACCAGCAAACATGTGGAAAACTGTTTAAAATATCACTGGCTACAGCAAACCTCCTTCCCAAGTAGAAGGAAATCAACAACTAGCAGATGACGTGAATGTGTTTTACTGCAGATTTGAAAGGAAACTACAGCCACCTATCTCCACAACCCACATCTCAAACACACCAACACACACCAAACCAACCACCCAAAGCCCATCCCCACAACTGACCTCAACCCCACTGGCGTTCACAACCTTCTGGTGATCCTACCAGAAAAAGAAGTGCAAGATCTATTTCACAGACAAAAAGCCGAGGAAAAAGCACCAGAGCCAGATAAGATTTTAACTCCTTCTTGTTTAAAAAGTGCTGAACCCAATTGGCCCCCATTTTCACCCGGAAATTTCAATAAAGTTACTATGAGATGCTTGCTTATGTATCTTTCTTCCTCTTCAAACACTCTATTCATCCCAGTGCCAAAGAAGCCCTCCCATAGGGAACTGAATGACTACAGACCAGTTTGCTCTAATATCTGTAGTTATGAAAAACTTTGAAAGCTAGTGCTGTCCACCTTGAAAACCATCCACAAGATCCACCTGTTTTAGATCTCATCCCCAGTTTGCATACCAAAGCAAATAATAGGATCGACATGATGATGCTGTAATATGGCTCGTGCACTACATCTACAACTACCTTTAAATCCCTTCCCATATACCTACATTAAGGTCCTCTTTGTAGACTTTCAGTTCAATATTCCAGACCATTCATTGCCAAAACCATTTCTTCTAACACTCAACTTAAACCCAGCTAGCCAGTACCTGAACATACTTGGTAAATGGAGGCATAAGCCTTCCCAACAAGACAAGAAGCAGCCAGGTGAAGCCTAGGCAGAATCACATCTTCGATACCTGTTACAATTAGCACCCCCACCCAACCCCACAAAGCTGTGTGCTTTTCTCTTACTTCTCCCCCTATTATACCCAAAGACTCATCTCAAACGATTTATCTGCTTAAAATACTGAAATTTGCAGATGATTATAAAAGATTGAATTTTGGTCTTCATTTGAGACCAATGACAAATCCGCCATACAGACCAACCTTGTTAGGTTGTACAACTTGCCCCTCATGGGTGTAACCAGAACAATCTAAAGAATCTGAACACACTCAAAACTGGTTAGCAAATGGTGCGTAGACTTTTGGAGGAACCCCTCCTATACTTACCCAAACTCTAACAATACTAGACTACAACAACCAGGTACATCAACAGTAGAGACATGTTCAACGTTTCTTAGGCGCGGCGGGGGGCGCTTCTATCGTATCCCAAGACCTTAAAATGGCACACCTAACATCCAAAAAACCACCATCAAAAAAGCACAACAAAGATATGTTCTTTCTGTTGCCCAAAATCAGAAAACTTTCAAACTGCCCCAGGGAAGTTCTTTACAGAGAATTATGAGTCCTGTTCCATGGTGGTTTCCCTGCAACCCAAGAGGACAGACACAGACTTCAGAAAGATAATTAGGACGCAGAACAACACAATTACAACCAAACATGCCTTCCATGAGGACCCTGTATACTGTATTGAGTCCCCAAAAAAGAGGGGTTATGAAAATACCCTTCACACCTGGACATAAAACCTGTTTCCCAACTCTTACCATCCCCAAAATGACTACAAAAGACCACTGCCACAACCAGAATACACTTAGACACAAAAGGACCCCAGTTTTTTCCGAAAGCCATACTCTGCTAAAAACAAATAATTCCCTACAAAACACTGTCCAACTATTTACAAAGTCTGCCCTAGTACTATTACTATTAATCTTCTCATCACTCCTTATTTCACCCATCCCCTCCCATTTGTGACTGCATGAACTATAACTTTGTCACTTGCTATTCCTTTATGATTCTATTTAACTGATGCGTTTCTTCATTATGATTTGATTGCTTATTGTACCTTTACTATTATTAAATGCTACCCTTTATGATTTTTTGATTCTTGAGAAATGTATCTTTTCATTATATGTACACTGGAAGCAGATTTGCACCCAAGACAAATTCTTGTGTGCAATACACCTGGCCCAATAACAGAATTCTTCTCTTATTTCTATATCTTTAGAGAATTTGTTTCTAATTGTACTTAATATTTACACATATTTCAATTCAGGCTGTATTTTATTAAGCTTCTGTCTAACTCTAGACTTGAAACTGACAATACAAAACAAGATAAAGAAAGAAATATAATAAACCTATAATAACCATACACAACACACACACACATTTTGCTCCAGACTGTTTCCAAGAGCACTGTGCCATGGCCCAGGAGTGCCAATAGTTTGTATTTAAACCTTTCATCTCCTCTCTCACGACTAAAGGGTAAACTCCCACACCACACAGTGATTGTGGGAACCATAAAAAGCAAAGAAACACTAATATTTTTTAAAACAAACTGCCACAAATCCCATTAGCTTAAATCTTCATTCATTATCTTTATTTAGTATCCAGTTACATCCCTGGGCAGATAATAAATGCAGACTAATTAGAAATCTTGAAGATTAAAACAAGCACCCTTTCAATGTTGCAGCAGTGTTCACACCAAGCATATTCATCTTTCATATTTATGTACCTTTATGGCTGACGCTGCCACATTATCTAATTCAAATTTCAAACACTCTTCAATTGATTAATAATTTTAATATGTTCTATGCTTGATTTAATTCCTGATCGCTGGAATTATCTAGAATTTAGGTATCCAGAAACAGGCAGCCAAACCATAATGTTTTTAAATAAATTAAATGAAAATCTTAAATGTCCTTTCCTCATGCTAGCGATGATTATTGCTAATGCACTGTAGCATTTCACTTATTTATTCCCCAAGACTCTGAATATAGACTCAGGGGGAACCCCAGTCCAAACTCTTTTGAGACCAAACTTACCCTTTAAGTTTTGAGTGACTGTGACTGATAGAAGATTTCTTGGCAAAATGAAAATGGATGCAAACGAATAGGTACAAGCCAAACTAGAGCATATTCTGGATGTAGATGATAGGATGATAAGGCTAAAAAATGCCAGACTGTTTCTTCATCAGCCTCTTTATGGCCCTACCCACTTACCACAAATATCTTCTCTGCCTTCTCAATTAAAAGCGAGTATTAAAAGGAAGGACACAATAGTTATGTAAGCAAAATTATGATGAGAATGGCTTTCAGGGGGCTATCAAATTTGCAAAAAGGTAAACACTCAAAGAAATCCATTTAAAGCATGGTGTGGGACTATCATTTCCCAAAGGTCTAATACCCAAACAGACTTCCAAAGAATTAAGCCCAACGGAAATTATATTTGATGCTTTTTTTCCCCATTATAAACTTAGAGTGTTTTTTGAAATTAACTTGCCCTCATCTTTATCAAAATTACAAAATTTCAGATGAAATTATTCCTTTTTTTAAATAAATTTTTATTTGGGTTTTCCACAAAGCATAATACAAATTAAAACATCCTTTTTTTTTTGAGAATAGAATGATGTGGTTATCACTTCCCATACAGATAGAAATTCCCAATCATATTCCCATCTTTGTGTTCGTTTATGTCCCCATATCTTACTATTATTTTTAACATGTTTTCTGTTAAATTTCCCCTCCTTAGTTTCTCAACTTTGTTTTTAATTACTCATACCTACTAAATTCCAAATATATTATTTTTCTAAGTTTTCATGTCTTTCTAATCATTTATATATACCCTTGGTCTTTTGCGTTCGTTTTCCAAATTCATATTTTCTTTCCCCATTAAAACAAATTTTCCCCTGCTAGTTACTGACTTGGAGTATGACACCTTTGTATCCTTTTAATATTGTCCCAATTCAATTCTTTATTTCAACTTTCAATTATATGCCCTTTTACAATTATAACACTCAATATAACACATTAACTTCCCAATCAAATTTTCTGCTTGGTACATTTTCCTTTAAAATACACACTATGTTCTTTAAGAGAATATATATATATATAACTATATATATATATATATATATATATATATATATAATACTATATGATATATTATATATTCTCGTTAAGCGCGGAGGCGCCAGAGCTGTGTCGCGACAATACGGCATGCCCAATCTTGCGCAGCCGTCCCCCGAATCCACTGCCAATATCTTTAGCTCCTGGACTGTAATAGTCGTTTCCAATGTAAATAGTGGCCATCCTTCAATCCCAGGGATACTGCAAAGTCCCTGGTAAATCTAGGAGAAGCTCTTTTTTGACCAGGTGGCCAGAGTCAGCCCAATATAAAGCTGCTGAAGTTGACAGCTCCAAAACGGGGCAAGAAAATTGAAAGCAGAAAGACTCTGTTGCAGTTGCGTGAGAACTTTTTTTTAATATATTTCCTCTTTTATATATATATATAAAAAATTTATATATATAAAAATATATAATCATATTATATACTAACTTATATATTTCTATATATTATAGACGTGAAAGTGACACCATAAAGAAAAGAAAGAATTCTGTAAAAGTTTTGACAGAAGTGATTAAGCCAGCCCAATTTATAACACCAAAGGATTGCAAAATAATATTTTTTTTTTTTCATTGTTGCATATTTGTATAGTATTGATTTTATATTTTGAAACTGACTTGATTTCTTTTTCTTACTTGTTAATCCCTATTCTTTTTCCTCTCCCTTTTTGCATTCTATAACTATTTAACCAGAGATATCCTTTTTTAGTATTTTTTAAATCACTTTTTCTTTTTAATTAATCCTTTTTATATTTTTGCCTGGAAAAGGGGCAGGTTGAAAGTTTGAAAGCTAAAGAAACTTGTTAGACTGCCAACTAAAGCTTGGGAAGTATCCTGTTTATTTCTTTACCCCAAGGACCAAAGCTGAGAAAGGAAACTGAGACTTTTTCCAAGACATTGCCTTTGCGATTGATAAGATAAGAGGCGGAGAGCACCGGGAGCAGTATTATTGCAGGTGCCTCTATATCTGGGTTTCCTATTCAACAGCTGACGCAATCTGGTGTTTGAACCTTTAGGAAAAGAAAGGTGATAAGTCTTTGGAGAAGAGAGAAAGAGCTATAAATAAGAGCCTTGGATAATTAAACAAATCATTTTTATAAATCTTTATAAGATTTTTACAAATCTTTTTATATATTTGAGTATCACTTACATTTGATTAAACGTTGTTGAAGAACCTGAAAGAACCTTTTCCCTTTCCTTTTTGTTTTTCTTAGCCTTTTTCTTCACCTCTCTACCTTTTCTTCGGAACTTCCCCCACAATTTTTCCTTTATGTTGTGTCATGTTTATTTGATGTTCCTTCTAAGGCCTATTTTTTTCTTCCATTTTTTTGAATTTTTATTAGTCACCTACACTAAAAATCGATTGGATTAAGACATAAAACGGAACCTGAAGATTTTTCTTACCTTTTTCCTTTTAATTATTATTACTATTGTTTTTTTTTTCTTTTTTCACTATTTTTGCCTTGGAATTGCTAACCATGGCTATTTTTTTCACACTGGGGAATTAAGGTTCTAGGAGAATTTGAAGCATTTTGAACTTTTTTTCAAAATGAGAAGAAGATATACAGCCTCCTGTTTCTTCAACCTTCTGCCTCCCCTTACCTGTCCACCACTCTGGAGCACCAACGCTCAATACACGACCAAGGGTTAAAACAAGAGACAAAGCAACTAAAAGAAAAAGTGACCCTGCAGATGATTATGCCAAGGATGATTCAAAATTTATCCAAACAGATCAGAGAATTATGAAAAGAGAAACAGGGGAATATTGAACAAAGAACCAGAGACCATTGAACAAAGAACAGGGAAAACTGTATTAAAAAGTGGTGAGGGGAATATCCAATAATTGATGGGATTTGAAGTATGATGAGAGGCTCAAGAAATAGGGACAGAAGAATGGTAAACAAAGAGATAAGAAGATTGGAGGACATTGATTAACAGTTAACTGTGGTTGAACAAAAAGATTAAAAGTGTACGCTGAAGATGGAGCAAGGACAGATCAGAATGTTATCTCAGATTTCAAAATATAGAGAAGAAAAAGGTACCAAAACCTTAGCCTGGGAGATAATTGACAGGAAATACTTGGCGGGAAGATTTTTGGAAAAAACTCAAGAGAAGGAAGATGGATGGAATAGATGAGGCTTATTAAGGCTTTACCAAGTATGTGATGATAAATTAGTTTACCAAGAGGAAGTTCATATCCAGATTTACCCCAAAGACAACCATTAAAACGCAAATACTGCCAAGTGCGCAAGGAGAGGAAAAGATTGAAATACAAGGATAAGGATATTGTGCGTCCTTTGAAAACAAGTACCAGGACAGAGTGGAAGAGAGAATTGAGAAGAGAATTTACCAATTCTTGACTAAAATGGCTACTTAAAAAAAGAGCGTGAATTAGTATTATGGCTGGATCCAGGAAGCCGTTTAAATGTTCATATGGCCAAGAACCAGATGATCCAGACATTTGATTCCAATATGAAAAAGACTGAATCATTTACGCAGATATTGTTTAAAGAGGGAGAAAGAGGGCCAGAAAAAGAAATTTCAACTAATTTGAATTCCAAGGGGACTACCAAACGATGACTGGTAAAGGAAGAAGGTGCAGTAGGTTGGAAAGTGAGGAGGGCCAAGGCAACAACATGAGCTAAGATCGATGAGAGTTTGTTAAACCTAACTACAAAATTTTAACCATGAAGAAAAAAACCCTAATTTACAATCAATATTAAACCCGGACTTAAATTCAGCTGTTAAAAGAAGGACAATTTTTCATAAATTAAGAAATTTAAAGATTTATATAATTGCTTACAAGAAGTCAACACGATCAAAAAGCATCTGATGAACAATTGCTGAGACAGCCCAAAATTAGAAAAATTATTTACCTCTTTGACACAATGCAAGAAAAAGGCAGGAGTGCGTCTTGTATATCTAAAGATATTATCCCAATGAAATTGATAATACTGCATGGATGATTGGAAGCAATTACTAATGGTGGAAATAATAGACAATGAATATAAAACCACTCCCTTGATTTGCCAATTTATGCTCCGAATGATAACAAGAAGAATTTTACCCAAAAAATTACACATTGAAAAAATTGAACTGAACTATGCCAATATAGGTTTGATGGGTCAATGGTATTGTGGAACAATAAACTGGATTGATACAGCAACAGAAGAAAAACAACAAATGCATAAACAGGAAAGACTCTTCCCCCTAAATCTTTTTTTTAAATTGGTGGATGAAATAAACTTAAAAAATAACCCAATGGAAGAAAGAAATGTTAAAACTTAAAACAATAACACTTTCTATCCAACATAGACATTTATCATGCGCTCCCCAGAATAGATATGATACTGGGTGTCAACAGAACTGTTAATAAAATTCAAGAAGCTAAATATCAAAACAACAGTACTTGTGGGCAGGACACAGTCCAATGACCAATTAAATGGAAAAGACCCAAAGAAAGAAGATATAGATGGATGTTAAAATAATTACCTATTTTAAAGGAAAAGACACCTTCATTCACCAGTGGATGCAGAGAAAGAACTGCCTCTTTTCTTTTTGCAGAAAACAAAAAGAAAGATACATGCAATCCAGAATTGTATGGGGATACAATGAAGGCATGCCAGAGGCTTGATAATAGACGTGCAAGGAAAAGAAATACCATGAAAAGATTAGCCTTCTAATGGCAATAGTAATAATAATGGTAATAATGAACAAGGCCAAAGTTTGTTATTTGCGTAGCAGAGAGAAGAAGGAAATCATACGAGGACTATTTATGAGCAAATTATACCACACAAGGAGAATATTGAATTGCAGGAAAGATGTCAACAGTATTTACCAGACAGAATTGCTAAAATTTACTCCAGATACCTAAAGAGATTGAAACCCCAATGTTAGAAAGCCAATATAACGAGTATGGAATTAACTGAAGCACTTAAGAAGCCCAAAATAATGGAATGCGCCAGCGCCCATGTCGACTTCTGGCAGACAATTTATATAAAATATTACGACAGAATCATTGATTTTCCACTCTTATTCCAAAGAAGAAGGCCACATTACAAATAAAAGAACTACAGACCTAATTTCCCTTTACCTAAATTACAGATTATAAATTTTTTCCTTCAATATGGCAGAAAGAAACTTTTATTCATCCTGATCAAATGGATTTTGGCCAAAGAGACAAATTAAAGACAATATTGAAGAGCAATTTTGGACCACTTTGGATATACATGAGCGCTCATCCCTGATAAACAAACCGGCTTTGATATTTCTAGATGCCACCAGAACGGCATTTCGATAATGTGAATGCGTGATTCATGTTTTTACTTCTGGAACAGATTGGGCTCACTAAAATTCTACCCAAGACCAATAGCAAGTTAATATCATAAGGCAAACAGCAACGGTAATGATAGAAGGGAGAATTGACAGACTATGATATAAGCAAAAGGAACCAAGACAAGGATGCCCTCACCTGTTCACCTTTTGTTGGTTAGTGCTTAACCTTAGAAGTGTTAAAACAGAAAAATATGAAGAAGAAATAAGGACATAAAAGGCATGAATTTAAAGGCAAGAATTTAAAATTGCAAGCATTTGCCAGATGGTTTGGTTTTCATCTTTAGAAGATTCCATTATAAACAGCACCCAAAAATTGATGGAAAAGAAGAGACATATGGAAAGGTTGCTGGCTTTTGAAAATAAATAAAGATAAAACAAGATTTCTGGACAAAGAACATGTTTATCCAACAAAAGAAAATTAGCAGACCTATTGAAAATCCCAGGGTCATGAATAAGATTAAAAATACTTGGGATATACTTGACAGCAAGATGCAAGATACTTATTAAAAGATAATAATTATATTAAACTTTAAGCCAGCAGATAGCGCTAGATTCTTGGGCAAAATGGGGAAAATTTACAACTTGCTTCACTAAATAGGCGAGAATATCCAACAATCCCAGATTGAATATATTTCCAGAATTTCTATATTTTGGTTTTTTTTCATAACAATTCAATTAGGCTATGCGAAAATATTTATTGAAGATTTAAATAAAATCAGTGTTGAAATATATATGGCAACGGTAGAAGGCTGAGAATAAAGTTTAAAACTTTTTGCAAGATGCTAGAATTAAGAGGAGGATTTGGCTTGCCTAATTGGGCGGATGTTTACTATCAAGCTTACGAAATTGGATGTCGGTAAAGGAATGGATAACAGGTTAAGAAATATAGATTGTTTGAGATTGTTAGAAGGACATGATCTTGTTGTTGGGGTTGCCATGCCATATTTTTATGGTAATAAAAGCGAACAAAAACCACAGGGGTACCTTTAGAAGACATCTATATACTGGAGTCTTTTGATGGTTAAATTGGGAGAAGACTAAAAGACAATATTGAGGCATCGTTTCTTTCCTATAATATGATAAAAAGGAACAAACAGTTGGATATGGGTTGAAATACTGAATGAAAAGGCGTGAACTTAAATCTATGCAAAGATTTAGGAGGAACAAGGTAAAAGGATGAATTGGCTTTTTCATATGGCCCGCAAATACAATTAAGGTATGATAAAGATTTTAAAACAGAAGGTTTTTATGATAAATTTGCACCGATTTAGAGAAGCTTGACAGGTGCTGAATGAAAAGCGTGATGTAAAAAATTATATGGATATTTACTTAGAAAATTAAACTAGAAAAGACAAGTTAAAGAAAACTTATGATTGCTTTGTGGACAGAATTTTGGATATGGGATTGATTTTAGAGAAATGGCAAAAATTGTGTTTATCAAAATTATAAAATGACAATAGTCAACAGCATATTTTGAGAAAAATTGTTATAAGAAGTATTTTATAAGTGGCACTTTCCCCCCCGACCCAAGAATAGCAAGGATGTTCCTAAGAACCCAAAGCTAAAAATGTTTTGAAAATGTCATCAGAACACCTGGCTCATATTACCATATGGTGGTGGACATGCCTTGCCGATGCTAACAAAATATTGTGGACTAAAATGCACATGTGGCTGGAAAAAATGCATACATTAAGCATTATAGATTTGAACCAGAGTATTTTTTTTTTTATTTGGGAATTTTGCCTGAAATTATATTGTAAAGATTTGAAAATATCTTGATTATAAAATGTATAACAGAAAACCTAGGATTGCTATTGCTAAAAACCTGCGAAAAATGAGAAGATACCAGTACAGGAGGTGAATCATTAAAAAAATATTGGAAAATTGCTGCTTAAATAGTAGACTGACATTTGAAAAATTCTTCGAGAAACAAGATGATAAATAATTTTACAAAGTTGGATCTAGTCTTATCAGTGGTTAGATATTAAAATATAGTAATGGGAATATGTAGATTTCTTAGAAAATAAATAAACACTATAAAGATGTATTTTTTCTTTTTATTTTCTTTTTAATTATATTTACAAAATTATGCTAGATAGATCTGGAGGACAATATGAAATTGTTATAATAAACTAAAGTAAAATATGATTATTTTTTATGAAACGATGACAGTGAATAAAAAGTATAGTCCAATGATTGATTAGTGCAAGATATTTGATGTATTTGATATTTGATTGAAAGTATGAGAGGATATATAAATGTAATTGTAACTTGATGAAGACTACCGAAAGGGTTGCACAAAAAATAACTAATGTAAATCAACTGGCCACACTGTATGTATATATATGGAAGATGTCTAATATTTTTTTATGTTATGTTTGTTTTATATTGTCTTTAAAATCTATCCAACAAAAAAAAATAAAAAAACAGCAACAATAGTAAATGAAAACTCTTATTTCTATTCCCAATTCAGCCTCTATCATTAATGTTTATTAACCAAATCTTTAACATTCCCTTTAACATTTTCTTTTCAATGAAATTTCATACTTCCTTAAGGCCCCTGTCACACTGCCCAACGGTATGCAAAACGTTAGCTAGAAAGGACACAACGGACGAGAAAAATATCTCCCATCCGTTGTTATTCTGCTCTCCCAAAAGGGCGGCCAAAAACTTTAGGCTATAAACCAGAGTGGATAACACCAGAAAGAACGGACCCACGGGGAGGATGCAGAGCAGATGGGAAAGCAGCATATGCGGGACAGGAAAGCCCAGCGGATTGGAAGCAGATGGCCGAGCCGGCATGGCCACATCCGCTAGGCTTCTGGGGGAACTCAGCCAAAAGCCGGGCACGCCGGAAAGGATACAGCGGGGGATGGCAGAAGCGGACACTGAACAGATGAAAAAGCATGTATGCCACAGCGGAAGCCGAACGGATGTCAGCGGTTCATTCCGCCATTTCGGGGGTCGTGTTGCATTTGCGTAAGCCCCGCGATATAAAGGGACAGCAGCTCCAAGCAGACGTCCAACCCATTCGGAGCGAGACCTGCTGCCTGGATACATCGGAGTCCTTGCCTGCCCTGCCCTGCATGCCTGCCCCCTTTGCAAAGCCTTCGCCTGCACCGCCTTGCTGCCAGCCTTCCTGCCAGCCCTGCCTCCAATCCCCTGCCCCTCCCAGACCTGCCTCCCAGCCCTCCTGGCCAGCCTCCCTGCCACCTTGCCTCTCTGCCTGCGCCTGCCAGGCCTTGCTGCCAGCCTGCCTTTTTCCAGCCTCCCCTGCCAGCCAGCTCTGCCTGCCAGCCTTAGGTGCCTGCCTGCCTGCTGCCCTTCCTGCCAGGCTTCCTCCCAAGACTTTCCTGCAGGCTTCCTCGCCCAGACCTATTGCGTGCCAGCCTTTCCTGGCCCAAGCCTTAGTGCCTGCCAATCCTTTCCTGCCAAGCCTCCCCTGCCAGCCAGCAACCCCACAACCATAGGGAAGAAGCGAAAGCCTCAGCAAACCTGCTGCCATCCTGGCAAGAGGGACAGGGCCACCCTCCCGCCCCCTCTCCCTGACTTCTGCTTCTGCCTGGGCTTCTGCCTGGCTCAGGCTTGATCTTCTGATGCTGGAGCTTCTGCTGGCCGGTGCTCCTGGTGCTGGCTGGCTTCTGCTCGTTGCTTACTTTGCCTGAAGCTGCTCCTGGCCGGCTTGGTGCTTCTGCTCATGCTTACTCCTGACTTGAACCTGCTCCTGCCAGTGGTGCTGCTGCTCGGTGCTTACTTTTCTGAAGCTGCTCCTGGCGGTGTGCTTCTGCCTCATGGTTACTCTGCTGAAACCTGCTTCCTGGCAGTGGCTGCTTCTGCTGCTGCCATACTCTGCTGAAGCTGCTACCCTCAACTCCTTGCTTGTTCCTGCCGCGTCCTGCTCGTGCCTCCTGGACTTGCTCGTCCTTGCTCGTGCTTCCTGGGTCTTGCTCGTCCTGCTTGTCCTGCTCGTGGTCCTGCGTCCTGCTCATGCTCCCTGGTCTTGCTGGCCACTAGCTTGGTGCTTACTCCTGCTGCGGCTGATCCCTGGTCCTGCTGGTTGCTGCTGCTGTGCTGGTGCTGCTTTGCTTTGCTGATGATTGATGATGATCAACTGCCTTGCCTGCTGCTGCTGCTGCATGATGATGATTATGATTCCTTGCTGCGGTGACGATGTATGATGATGATGATGATGATGATCTGCTGCTGCCTGCTGCTGCGTGGTGGTGTGGAGGGAGCAGCCCCCTACCACCTGGAGCCCATCTGATGAGGGCCCATCTGGTCCTTGTCAAAGGGAGGGCAGAGGCGTATGTGACAACGGTAGAGCGAGGCAATACTTCCATTGAGGAGGAACAGAGGATAAAAAGCGTGCTTGGAGTGGCTGCAGAGAGAATGACTATCGTGTGGCGTAAGGGACACCGGCTGTACCAGTCGGACAACCAAAAGAAAGCAGTCTGTTTGGAAAAGAAAGGCGAGAGTCTGGGCTACACTTCGGAGGTGCTCCTCGGCTGGGGAAGCACATGCACACCTTGGTACGGGAAGCCTGCACCTGAAGAAATCTGGCCAAGCCACGGTTAAGCTGACGGACCCAGAGACCTACGTCATGGCCAGGTTGCAGGCTTCCTGGAGGTGAATCCACCACCGAGGAGCCACCCAGCATCCCCTCTAACTACCCTCTCTCTTCGGCAGCCTGCTGAGACCCAAGTACTCCTTCCCGGCTGAGAGTCCCAGTTCTGCTCTCCCAGGCAGGTTTCTGTGGAGTGTGCCACAGTGAGAACACCTACGGACACGCTGTTGAACCGTGGTTGGAAGCGGCAGTGGAGGACTCCCGTGCGGGCGTGGGAGAAAGGAGATGGCATGGTCCACCACCCCAGCCCCTACCCTGCAATCCCACCCCAGCTCCACCTCCCACAGAAAGGCAGACGAGCCAGACAGCAGGAGGGCAGAGCCACACTGTCCCTGCTTGAGATCATGGAACACCATCCGGAGCCAACCATAGATCTCCTCTCTAAAGGCTGCGTCCACACCAACTCCTCATCCTCCCAACTGCAAGCCTTCCCTCACCCTATTGGTTCAACCCAGATCCTTCATGGACATCCCGGAACCCCCAGTATCAGGTGGTGGAAGAACCCCAGGATCCACCCGAGCTGACTTCACAACCCCTCCAGATCCCAGAGGAAACCTGCTCCCACCCCAGTTCCAGTCTGCTCCTCCACCCCAGTGATGTCCCTCACATCCCCAAGGCTTTCCACAGGCCCTCACCTACCAGGCTATGGCCTACCAGGAGTCAGCAGCACAGGCAGCAGCCCTTCCCAGTCCAGGCACAGAAGTCATCGGACCAACACCATTGCCACCGGCTTCCACTGATGTCACCCAATAGCCACCCACCGACAACTGATGCTACGCACACCACCGATGCTACACAACGCCAGCTCCTCACCCAGCTGCAGCCAGACAGCCCCACTACACTGCCTCCCTTCTTCCCACCCCACAGCCAAGCCCTGCCGCCCTCAGTACAATCTGTTCCTTCAGTACTGGGGCTGACACCACACGGCATGGGGGAAGGAGCTCCTCAACATCACGGGGGTCTGAGCCCAGACTTCCGAGAGCTTTCTCAATGCACCGGTTACCTGTTGTTCCTCTCGGCGGCCAGGCACCCCCAGTGGGGGCCTTCCAGACCATCACTCCCAGCACCAGCCACCCTCCACAGTACCTGGGAACCCCTTCACCCCCTGAGCACTGCGGCACACCCCCCTCCCCGAGTGCACCCAAAAGAGGAGGCCAGAGCGACTGGCTGGCTGGCTACCCCTGTGGACATTTATTTGGACTCTTGACTTGGGGTTCAATATTTTCTTTTTACCAGCTTGTTGTTCAATAAAAGTTTATCTTTGATTCCCACACACTTGCCTTCATTTCTGTTTTTTTAAAATAAAGTCTTTGTTGGGAAACTTTTTAGAATTGGTTTAAGTTTTTGCATGCTTGTGGGATGGGTTTAAGATAGCAATGGGGTGGGCAGGGATACCTGTGGGATAGTAATAGCTGTGGATGGGCAGGTGATACAACCTGTGGGATTGGGCAGGGCATACCTTTGGGATGGGTACATGCTGTGGGAATAGAATAAACTCCAGCTGCAAGCATAGTGGGGACTGTATGGCTCCACCCTCCCAGGTGCACACACCTATGGCCCTTTAATTATCAATAATAATGTAATCAATCAATTTCCACACATTCAACACAAACACAACACTCTTTATTAAAATGTTCCTTGTTCATTGTAGGGCCACTCCAACATACATGTCCCACAACTACACTCAAGTATCCATGTGATAGAAAACAGCGCTGAAGGACATAGCATCCAATGTAACAGCATCTATCATCCTGTCGTGCCACAACTCCACTGTTAGCTCCAAGCAAGGGGGGCGAGCCAGTGTGTTATCCACGAGGTATCTCAGTGCCTGTTCTTCCCTTCAACATTTGAGGCTCTGTTGCGGGACACAATAATAGGCCACATCCTCACAGTTGTCGTATCAGGTTTCTGCCCATCCCTCCATTCCCCAGGCTCCCATGTCCCCATTGCCTTGTGGCAGCGTCCACGAAGCCTGTTCTGCAACCACTGGGGCTAGCGGGTGCACATGAGATTACTGCAGGATGCAGCAAGCTTCACGATCCCACGGTCTCTGAGGGCGATGCTGCATGTTGGTGGAAGAAGTACCTGGGAACCTGCTGGCCAGGCATGCCAAAGCGTTCTCCACACCCACCTTTGCCTGACAGCCTGTAGTTGAAGCATCCTCTTTCATGGGTGAGGAGTCTGGAGGTGTAGGCTGTCATGAGGATAGGTTTGTGAGGAGCAGAAGGCGTCATCCCCCATGATGAAATAGGGCACATCTTGAGGTGTTCATTGGGCAGGGCGAATCTGGATCTGGAAGCCCACGATGAGGTGCGTTCCAGCCCCTTCCTTGCAGCGTCACTGCGCTTGTATTACCTGGGCATCTTGAAGCTGACCCGTTGCGAAGCTATCCGATGTACATGAACTTGTTAGTAGCATCGACCCATGGTGAAAAGGACCGATGCTGTGAAGAAGGCCTTGTTAGTTGAAATCCAGTGGACCCCGACTTGGCTGGCGCTTTTGCAGGCCACGTGATTGCCCATCTATGGACTCCAACCAGTGTGGGTGGAAAAGTTCCACTTCTGATACCACTGCTCTGCCAACTCTTCCATCCCTTCTTCAGTGGAGGGCACTGGAGGAGCTCCTCCATGATTCTTCGATGATGGCCTGCACCACTTCTTCCTGACACAAATCTGATGGTGCTTGTGTTGCACCCTCCGGGCCCCTACTGCATGCTCCTGTAGGGTTGTCCCTGAGGACCAGGCTGACGTGCAGAGTCAGTGGCCCACCTTTGAAGCCAGGGTTCCAGGCTGCCGGCCGGAAGGTTTGTGTTTGCCTGTCAACCTGGGTGTCAGCATGCTGCACAACTTCGTCAAACATGGCTGGAGGCATCCTCATGAAGATTCTGGAATGCCGAGTGTCTCTTCCTGAGCTCAACCATCAGCTTGTTGTACAGTTTTCATACCTTCTCTCTTCTGGCAATCCATCTTCGTTACCCAGACGCTTTTTGGCCACCTTCTTTTTCTTCCCGTAGTAGAGTTCACCAGAAGCCTGTAATTGGCTTCGCACTGTTGCAGAACCGATTGGTGGCCTGCCAAAAGGACTTTGTTACCGATCCACAGTGGACATGACTGCTGAGCTGTGAAGAGGAAGAGTCAGGTATGAAGGCTGCAGAGGTCTGCACAAGCATGCGGGCTGCTGGCTGAAAGTGGAGATCCAGAATGAGGTTGCTCCCCCTTTTTTATAGGCAGTATAGTTTCCCCTAGGGTATCCCCTTTGCATCTCTAGGCATCCTCTAGACATCCTTAATATCCGAGATAGGTCCGCTCTGCGAATGTTTGTTTCCATTTTAAATGCATGCTGCATCTGCTAGGCATCCGTTCTGCATCCGTTCTGCGTCCGTTCCACTTCCTCCCTGTGTCCGTTTACCGCTGGAGTGGATGTAGTTGCGCAGATGCGAAGCCATTGCCTAGCGGATATAGCGGATGCGTAACGGATGCAGAACGGATGCCTAGCGGATGCTTAGTGGATTCAGAACGAATGCTTTGGATACATTTTCCGCTCAAAAGTTTTGAGCAGTTCAAAACTTTCTGACCAGATGAAACGTCAATAAACGGATGCTGGTCGGATAGAGAGGATGAAAAACGGACGCAGTGAGTTCAGAACGGATACATCGTGTTTACCAACGGATGACAAGTGTTTTCCTCCGTTTTCCATCATCTTTCCATCCATTGGTGCAGTGTGACAGGGGCTTAAGGAACACTTTTAATATTTCCAATTTTTTCATATTTTTTCATATTTATGTTCACTTAAATTTTTATAAATCATTAATAATAATTAAAATGTTCCTATCCTTTCCTAATTTCATTCTGTTTATTTCATTTATTTATCTACAAGCATTCCATTACATTACAATAAGTATTTTACCTATAATTTTAATCACATTTGTTTCATATTTTCTATTTCTAATATAAAAATACTATCTCATGTACCCTTGCAGAATCCCTTTCAATTAAATTTTCATCCATTATCTCTGTCTTCTAAATAGGCTTATATCTTTAATCCTTGTACATTTTCCCTGTTTCTCTATATCTTGTTTCTGTCCTTTATAACTTCTTTTCCTTTCCTTCTTCTCCCTCCCCTTTTTGACCCCTTGTCTCTCTAGTTCTTATTCTCTCTTCTGTAATCCTCTCTTCTGTTTCTTCCTAATGTTGTAATTACTTTTCAAACTGTTCTTTTTTGGGGTTGTTTTTTCAGATCTTAAACTTTTCACTCTCTTTCCCCGCCCCCTTTCCTTTTTTTCCCCATATAAAATTACTTGGTCATTAAAGATGGATTCTTCTTTGTCCTGCCCTTCTTGTTCTACAAGCATTTCTTGTTGTTTCTCATAGCTCCACATTTCCATTTCTAAAAATTGAAATACGAAGCCAAAAAAACTTCTTCCTTCTTGTGCATCTTCTTTCTGTTTTTTTAGTTCCATTTTCAGTTCTTCCAAGAGTGATGCCATTTTGAACACTTTTAAACAACCACCTGATTGATTTTAGTCATTTAAATCCAATAACCAATAATCCCAAAATCACCAAGTCATCCAAATAATCCAAAGCTGTTCCTTCTTGCTTATTTTTTCCACTTTCTCTTCCTGGGGTTCTATTATCTTGTTACAAAGTTTCAGTTAGAATGTATCTTTTAGGAATCTTGTTGAAGTTTCACTGAAAATACCTTTTACTNGTCTTTGTTATCCCTTTGACATTTTATTTTCAGCTTGAATGCCTATTGATGTCAAAGTGGATTTTTGTCAGTTTCTTGCTTTAATCTCTTAGCTGTCAATATGAGGAAGGAAAGGGAAAAAAAAGCCAAATCCTTTCCCTTTCCTCTCTCCTTCGCCGCTTCAAAATCTTCTTTGGGAACAATGTTATTCTTTATAGTCCAAATTCCAGGGTACCTTATGTTATTGCTATTTCAGTTCAACCCAGTGCACCAAAACTTTCTCTTCTTATCTTCCTCCTGCACATTCTTTTCCGGTCGAGTTCTTCTTTGAGATGGCCATTTCTGACCACTACTGCAACCACTTTTGGGAAAGGGAGTAATAGTCAGCTAGGGAGGAGAGATGTGGCTCTCCTTGACCCTGCTGGTGGTCTCCCTCTCTTCACCACCTCTACGGGGTGGCTCAAACCAAAAGTCCAGATAAAATTATCCTCTTTGAACCTCAACTCTTTAATTCAAATTAAAGCAGAGTTGATTCACACATGTCTAATGTTACCATTTCCACCTTGGTGCATCCTTCACTTCAGTTTTATAATATTATGTTTCATAACATTGTTTTAATCTATTCATTTTACTGGAGGCTCCTTGCTTATCCCCCATTCAGTACAAACTATTTAGCATTTCCCTTGCTTCTTTTAATCTTAAGCATTCCTTGTTCCTGGCTTTCTTTCAAATGTGTGTGTGTGTGTGTATATACAGATATGCAGGTTTTGGCATGTTCAGGTCTTTTCCCATGTAAGATTGAGAGTATCTTGGCAACGTTTCGATGAGGTCCCACTCACCATCTTTAGGCTGGTGCTTTCAGCTTCATGTTTGTGTGAGCAAAGCATGATTGAAGCTGCCGTCTCTATAACTGTCACAACAATAGAACTCAGAAGGTCATCACATAACCCATTACCTGGGTCATTACAACACAGGAGGCTGATAGACACACAGCCAGGACCTCAGCCAGACAGGTTCTTAAGAAAAAGCCAACCAATCTGCAAACATCAACTCCATCAACCGATGAAGAAATAACAACATAGCCAACCAGCCCAGTTACAACAGAGCCAGCGCACCACACCTCCCCACCAGTATTTATAGAAAGATGGCAGCTCCGATCACACTTTGCTTGCACAAGCACAAAGCCGAAAGCACCAGCCTGAAGATGGTAAGTGGGACCCTGTCGAAACGTTGCCAGGATACTCTCAATCTTATATAGGAAAACACCCGAACATGCCAAAACCTGCATATATGTGTGTGTGTGTGTGTCTGTGTTTATATCTGTGTGTATATCTGTGTCTGTGTCTGTGTCTGTGTCTGTGTGTCTGTGTCTGTGTCTGTGTATGTATGTATGTAATAATTATTATATTTTGTATGTTTCTACAACTTTCCTATCTTTATTTTTTTTTTTAGTAAACATTGTCTTACATGCATTTTTTTCTTCACCCATAATAATATTGCAGGATTCAGTCATGGTCAGTTATTGGGACCAGAGGTTTATCTTCTGAGATTTTAGATTTACACTGGAGCCCAATTTCAGAGAACTGACAGCACAAGGAAACAACAGGAAACAATTTAATAGCTGGCCTCCAAGATTCCTTCCAGCTCTACTGTGAAGCTGTATATAAATCTAAGTGCTATTGCTCTTCTGATTGATTGATTGATTGATTGATTGATACCAATCAACAAATAAAAAGACACATACAACCAGGCATTGCATAAATACTACAGATAAAGGTAAAGGTTCTCCTCGCACATATGTGCTAGTCATTTCCAGGGTGGCAGTGCTCATCTCCATTACAAAACCAAAGAGCCAGTGGTGTTTGAAGATGTCTCTGTGGTCATGTGACCAGCATGACTAAATGCTGAAGGTGCATGGAACACTGCTACCTTCCCACCAAAGTGGTTCCTATTTTTCTACTTGCATTTTTACATGCTTTAAAACCGCTAGGTTGGCAGAAGCTGGGACAAACAATGGGAACTCACTTCGTTATGCGATTCAAACCGCTGAACTGCCGAACTTTCTGATCAACAAGCTCAGCATCTTAGCCACTAAGCCACAGTATCCCTAACACTACAGAAAGAATTGCCCCAAAGCACACATTCTGGTGGAGAGATGTTCCCTGAAGATGGCCTCCAGCATATGTTCAAAAGCTTGGAAAATTAAATCTTTGGTCCCAATGACCAATGCAAAGTGGTTCTAGTAGACTTCTGCTGAATAAAACCTGGGATGTAAAGTTCCTACTCAAGGCAAATAACTACCTCTGCCAAGATCAACGTGTCCCTAAATAATATTTTCAAGTAAAGATTCATCATATTCATGTGCTCTCATTTTTTTTTGCTAAAGTGCTGCTTCTTCTTAAGTAAAATCCTTAAATAGGCACAGCCATATCTGAATTACAAAATCATGTACATTTTCAAGTGAAGAGATTTAGATTTTTTTTAAGCTTTAAATATTTTTATGCTGTCCAGAAAAGAGACAGATTTTCTTGTTGTTTCTCTATGCACATAGATTTGTTATGGGCATCAGTGCTTTAACATATCTGTTTTAAACACTGCTCTGTTTATCAAATCCAAGAATGTTTCCATCTCGCCTCAATGTGGCAGACTGCCATATAGTTAGTGATTGGCGCCCACAATTCTGAAAGTGTGAGAGAAATCAACAAGAGCCTAAGAAACAAGGCCAGCATTGATCAGACTGGACAAAACCACAAGTGTATGAAATATCTCTGTCTCACTCACTCATTCACTCTCTCTCTCACACACACACACAAACAGACAAATCAATAACCTCTCCTACACACAGCTGCCCAACTTCCAGTCATCAACACAACAGACCAGACATTCTTTGTTTATTTTTCTGGCAGATGCCCCCGTAATCTGTTTCAGATTACCTTTACTAATAAAAATATTGAGACAAAGCATAAAGGCCACCACAGATGCCCATAGAAGCATATTAGGGAAGTAGGATGTTTTACGGGTATGTGTGCAAGAATCAGATAATGCAATGTGTGCTTCCCTTTTTGCTTGGTAGTCTCCAAAATAAATCTTTCTTGAAATTGCTTTGGGCTGTGAAAATGTAATTCTAACAAATTAGGGCATTATTTTGATTACTTTATGAAAAGTTCACACTGTTCAGGGCATATCTCTTTCCCTTCCTCAATGGCCCCGCCACCTTAGACTTAATAAGTAGGGCTCTTGATTAAGTGGGAAACATCTGGAAGCATCTGTGGACCAAAAAACCAGAAAGTTTCTTCACATATTTTGAAAATAAACTCACACAATTAGACATATTGAAAACCAATAAAATTAGTTAGGCAGAATAAAACTGATTCATTACTTCACCAGATACCTCAAATTTTACACGGGAGAAAACCCGAATAACCAAAGATCCATATATATATATATTTGTTTTTTTAAGTTTTCGCGGGTACTTACATGTGTGCTGTTCAGCTTCCTTCGGGTAATTATCCCACGTCATTGTAGTGCTTTTAAAGTTGAAGCAACGTTTTGGCAGAATCTCATCTGCCATCATCAGGCTTCTGTATTGAGTTCGTCTGCTTCTGTATTGCTTCTGTACTGTGTCGTCAGATGAATTCAATACAGAAGCCCAATGATGGCAGACGAGACTCTGCTGAAATGCCGCCACAACCTCAAAAGCACCACAATGACGCAGGACAATACCCAAAGGAAGCCAAACAGCACACATGTAAGTACCCGCAAAAACTGAAAAAAAAACAACACACACACACACACACACACACACACACACACACACACACACACATATA
>BHFT01009238.1:0-10504 GCA_004320025.1 Laticauda laticaudata
GAGGGGATGGCCAGAGGATGCAGAGAGGATACAGCGGACATTTAATGGATGATAACGGACATAGAACGTTTGTTGCCGTATATGCCACGGATGTACATCGTACGTGGCGGAAAATTCATCCGCTCACAAAGTTTTGTGCAGCTCAAAACTTCTTGTGCGGATGAAATCTCAGTGGATGGATGCTCGAGTTATAGAGCGTATGAAACACGTATGCAGTGAGTACACAATGGATGCATAGCATTTTCCAACGGATGGCAAGCTTTTTAAAATGTTTTACATCCTCTTTGCATCCGTTAGTGCAGTGTGACAGGGGCTTGAATAAAAATAATGCCCCCACTGAAAATTTTAAGTTCCTAGGAATAGGAAATCTTGCAGATAATTTGATCAAACCATTTAAAGCTTTGCACATCAGTGGTGGGATTCATTTTTTTTTACTACTGGTTCTGTGGGTGTGGTTTGGTGGGCATGGCAGTGGAAGGATACTGTAAAATCTCCAGTCAGAGGTGGTATTTGCTGGTTCTTTGAACTGCTCTACTGGTCAGAACCTTCTGAATACCACCTCTGATCATGATGTATCCAAAGATTGCTTCTTAAACAAGTGGCAAACCAAAGTCCAAAAAGTGGCAGGGAGTGGCAGGGGAAATGATGCAACAAACTCACTCAGATAGATGTTGTCAGATTATGTTGGACACCATGACATGTAGCATCAAGCTATACAATCATTGTATCAAATATCCAGAATACTTTAGTATTCCATTGTAGAAGGTGACCAGACTGAGTCAAATGCATCCTTTATCCCCAAAACAGATCTAATTCTAGACCACCTTGAATTCCATTTATTCTTATCTGAAATTATTTCTGCAATTTACTTTGACCATTAGTAGTTCAGATTCTTGTAGAGAACAGACGTTTGTAATAAACCCTTATATTCATTTGAACTGGCCTGGAAGTCTGATTTTCCCACACTTGACATCCATTCCTCAAACAAGTCACCGCTATGGCAGTTGGTCAAGTTCAATAAATCAACTTCCATGTTCTCCTTAAATCCAACTGGGTCCATCAAGGCTGTAGTGATTAATGTGTAGGAACGACTTCATAGCTAGGAGGAGCATCTATTCATTCCTTCCCCTCCCTCCAATTTATTCTTATCTATCATGTTCAGTATATGTAATATTATGCAAAGTACAGAAAAAATAGTAAGAAATAATAACATAAATTAAAGGAAGGAAATAAAATGGCTTCCACAATTGTTCCACTGCCAAAGAAGTTCCCTATCAATAACCTGAATGATTACAGACAAGTGGTGCTCACTCCTATCATCATGACATGCTTTGAGAAATTGGTCTGTCGGCACATCATTTCTGGCCTTCAGCATACATTTGATAAACACCAGTTTGCATACAGAAGAAATAGATCCACAGAAGATGCTATAGTCATCACTCTTCATGCTGCTCTAACTCACCTGGAACAGCGGGGAGGGGGGGTATGTGAGGAAGCTTTTTGTAGATTTCAGTTCCGCATTTAATACAATTCTTCCACATAGACTAGTGTCTAAACCTCTGGACCTTGGCCTTTCTTATTCGATCTGCCTTTGGATTATGGATTTCCCATCTGGCTGCTCACAAAGGTAAGGCTGCTTACTCAGATAAGGTAATCATACCTCTTTAGCCCTTATTCTTAACACTGGTACACCACAGGGTTGCGTATTGAGTCCCTTACTCTATACTCTTTATGTTCATGACTGCATTCCCACTCACGCTAGTAACACTATTGCTAAATTTGCAGATGATACAAGAGTGGTGGGGGCTTATCTCCATGGGGGGGGGATGAGTCTGCCTATCAAGATGAGGCGGACCAGTTGCTTTCATGGTATGGAGACAATACCAATAAGTATTGGTCCTCAACACCAATAAGACCAAGGAGCTTATAGTTGACTATAGAAGACTATAGATAAGACAACCAGCCCTTGCTTATCAATGGAGACTGAGTGGAGCAAGTGGCCAGTTTTAAGTTTCTGGGTGTTACCATAAAGGAGGACCTGACCTGGGGTGCTCACATTGCAGCATTGGTCAAAAGGGCCCAGCAGAGTTTATATTACCTGTGACTTCTCAAAAAAAAAAAAATCAACTGAATGAAAAACTGCTGGTGACCTTCTACCACTGCACCATAGAGAGTATTTTAACTTACTCTACCTCTGTATGGTTTACCAATTGCACAATGGCAGATAGGAAAGCACTCCAGAGGCTTAATGTCATTGCTCCAAAGATTATTGGTTGCCCTCTCCCCTCTTTGGAAGAGCTTTATAGCTCCTGCTGCCTTAAGAAAGTTCAAAACATTCTCAAAGATCCATCTCATCCTGGGAACCCTATTTTTGAACTATTACCATCTGGCAGACAGTACAGAATAATAAAAAAAAGGACAAATTGGCTGAAAAACAGCTTCTATCCCAGAGCAGTAGCTCTTTTGAATTCTGCTGTATAGTGCAGTATTGGTGTGATGTCAGGAGTTTTCGGTTCAGTTTGTGCAGGGTGAAGGATGTTTGTGTTTATTTTCATGGTCATGGTCATGTTGTGCATTGAAGATGGTGTTTGACTTTGTTGTACAGGGTGAGATGACAATAAATTAAACTATATTGAACTAAATCTAATGTTTATACTACAATTTGTTATTCCTACTTATATGCTTGAATTATTGCTAATCAACCTTGTTGCTATCCCATTCTTACAAAGAAAAGAGAACATGTATATGATATTAAACAAAGCTCCATAAAAGCTACGTTCTCTTATGCTTACATAAAGTGAATCTAGTGTCCCTGCTTCATATTGTTAGTGATGCCCTTTACTAGAGAGAAATGTCAATCAAGCAGGTCACCTTGCTTATTAAGTAATAGTATGCCACCAGCATTGCTTTTAGGCTGTGGGCCTTCATAAATGTCTCATGATGCTAATTCCCAGTGCCAACCACATTCAGTTGAAAAGTTATTTAATTATAGCAAGTAATTTGGGAGTAGACAAGTCTGTCTTCTAGGCTGGGACCCTTTGACACTGCTGAGATTGCTTTTTTCCAATCAGCTAGAAGCAGATTTACAGCAGCAGCTCCATATGGCTCTTGATAACATGGACATAGAATTACCACCATTTCATTATAAAAGAAACAAGAAACTGGTCAGAAACCATAACTAATTAAGGGACAAATAAATGGCAATTCATCAAATATTGTCCAGCTATGCTGAACAGGAAGTAATGAAAGAATAGAAACTTTAAGGAAGATGGGTTTATTTTTTTCAATTGAAGTCTTTAAAAGCTTTAATAGTACCTATTGTGAATGAGCAGCAATTTTATTGTAATACACAAAAATGCAGTGACTCAAATGAGAGCACAATAGCAAAATCTGTAGAAGAGTCTGCTTTTCAATGACCCAATCCAGTCTTTTGAGTGATGGTTATGAATGAAGGTAATGAAAATAAGCAAATCTGGAAAAAAACAAGCAAATCTGGAAAAAAAGAAACCAAGTAGTATAGATGAAATCTTCATCTCATCAGATTACAAAGCACAATGTGACAAAAGGAAGTAAAAATCGGAAATGATTTTTACTTTGTCTAGGTCACTCTTCTAGTATATAAGTTTCTCCCCTTCCCTCCTTCTTTGGTCTTATGGTAGGTCAGTCAGATTTAGCTCAGAGAAGAGGCTACAACTGACAGATGGAGAGATAGACAGACAGATGATGAAGAGAGACTTGTTATTGACAACCTGACTGGTAAGTTACAATGGCTCCACCCCCCAAACTACTTATGACTTAATTTTGAAGTTACAGCAGACTTATCTGCCTGTGGTAACATGATCACGTTTTGAGTACTTGGCAAACAGCTCGCTTTTACAGTTATTTACAACAGAGGTGGTATTCAGCAGGTTCTGACCAGTTCAGGAGAACTGGTAATGGAACTTTTGAGTAGTTTGGAGAACTGGCAAATACCACCACTGACTGACCCCGCCCCTATCTATTTTCTGCCTCCCATGTCCCAGCTGATTGGCTGGATCTTCTTTTGTTGAACAGGAGAACAGAGATGGAAAGCAGGTTAGAGGGTTGGGGAGGGAATGGGATTTTGCAGTAATCTTCCCCCAAGAGTGGGGTGGGAATGGAGATTTTACAGTATCTTTCCCCTGCCATGTGCACAAAGCCACGCCGACAAAGCCATGTCACACCCACAAAGCCACGCCCACAAAGCTATGCCCACAGAAACAGTAGTAAAAATTTTTGAATCCCACCATTGATTTATAGCATCCTATGATGAGATAACTACACTTTATTGCATTTTTTGCAAGAAACCAGTGTCTACTTCAAGTTTATGGGGAAAAAAATCCATTAGCTAAAATGGGTTTGCTGCATATCCTTAATGACTGGTGTAAAAAAGCTTGTAAAATTATTATGGTTACATGGTGCCCCACTTAACGAACAGTACAATTTAGGATTGTAAGCCTGAGTTTAATTATGATTCAAAAACTACCTGCAGTTAGCTACACATCCTGTATCTCTATAAAACACTTTCCATCTGGATCCACATTGATAAAGTACATAATTTAATTGGGTAAAGGATTTAAATCTAGGTTCAGAGGATTCTTGATTTTTCAAAATTTATGGTAAGACTGGTCAAAGTGCAAGATGGCCCCTGGCATTGGAGCTCTCTGGCAAGCTATGTTAGTCTAGCTTCCTCTCTGTTAACCTTTGGCCAGCAAGCAGTATAATTTGGGTGTAGACAGTTACTTTCATTAAATTTTATTTATTTTTTGTGGTAAGGGTTGATTTTATTGTTTATTGCATCTGCGTGTTCCAACATATTGCACCAAAGGTTAATTTGTTACATATTTTATAAAGTTTACAGGAATGTGTCAATTCATGTAGAAAGCCAGGATCTACTTTCTTCCCCTGTCATGCCCACCAAGCCACACCCACCAAGCCATGCCATGCCCACCAAGCCATGCCCACAGAAGGATACTAAAATTTTTGAATCCCACTACTGACTGGAACTCACAGCCTCCTGTTTTTTAGCCTGATATCTGGACCACTAAACCAAACTGGTTCTTTCCAGGCTAGCCTTTTGATAATATAACAACTAAACATCTTGCTCTATAAAAATTATACTTCCAACATTTATTTAGGCAAACTTCTGTTTAGATTAGCTTCTAAATTGTGATCTCCCATTTAAACAGTTGAAATGGGATGCTACTGGAATGGTCTGGAAACTTCAATTAATTCAAAGCCATACTTCTGAAATGCTACCAGGACTGGTAGTCTCATTGTGATACTGTTTTGCCATCTGCACTACCTGCCAAATTATCTCCAGACTCAATGTAATCTAAACAGCTTGAGGCCAGGTTATTGAAAGAACATCACCACATAAGCCTCTAAAATTTTTATTTAAAGCTTCACCCTATTCTAGGTACCTCAATCCAGTAAGAAGCTTATGAAAGTAGGATGTAGGATGTAGAAAGTAGGATAATATGGCTTTTTTTTCACTAATAGAAAATACCTATTAGTGAAAAAAATGCCATATTATCCTAACATCATATTCTACTTATTGTTGTTATTGCTGATGCGATGAAATTTGATTTTGAATTTTTATTTTGTTTTATTTTGTCTTTTTTTTATAAATTTATTTTATATATCTTTTATTTTGTTTGATATTGTTTGGGAGTTTTATTAATATAACTTATTTTTATGCTACTTTTATATGTTTAATTAAGGATATACCACTTTGGGAACTATGGTTCTTTAGCAGTATTAAATGATGATAAAGTGGAAGAAGAATATTGATTTTAAAAAAAGGACTCTCTGTATTTTGTCTGCTGGAAATAAGACCTTAGGACAACAGTTGTTCATAAAACCCGTAAGAACTACCAAATTGTCTAAAGCTGGAATTACTGTATGTGGCTGTGATTACTTCATATTAGAGATAGCTTTCTAGTCAAATGTACAATAAAATGGATCAAAGTCTCTCCAAACTCTAGTCTTGTCTCTTGAATCTTAGATAGATTGAATCTTAGAATTTTAATTCCTCATATCAGACATTTTGTGAAATGTCATATTTGATAGAATACCAGCACCCCACCCATTTCAAGATAAAATGATTTTACACTACTTTAATGAAATAGTTCTTCTTTTTCATGAACTCTGAATATATCTCATTAACAGTGTTGCAAATTATCATAATAACTTATGGTGACACACCAATTTGTTCTCATTTGTGAATAAGTCCTTTGACAAGCTTAATGAGATATTATTAGAAATTCCCAGCCTCATCATCAGAATAAGTTTCTGAAATAAATGTCCAAAGGGAAATTATTTTGAGCCCAATCTTTGAAAAAGATGTGTAAATACATGTTCATTCAAATCCATATTACCTATATAATATCTTCAGAAAGTAGTCTTTTTATTCATTTAGACCTTCTCTGGTTTCCACAGGAATGGTGCAGTGACAGTGGTTAACATGCTGGGTTTGTTGGTGGAAAGCCAGCAGCCCATATTCAAGACCTGAGTGCCACATGACACAGTGAATTCCAATCCTTGTCCCCCTGCTCCTGCCCACCTAGCAGTTCAAAATAATGCAATGCAAATAGATAAATAGGTACCACTTCAGTGGGAAAGTAACACTGCTCCATGATGTCATGCTGGTCACATGACTGGGAAATATCTTAAGACAGCTCAATGGCCTTGAAATGGAAAAGAGCACCAGGCCCTAAGGCTGATTATAGCTAACTGGATAAAATCCACAGGGGCTCCTTTACCTTTATGGTTTCCACATTTCTTACCATCTAGGCAAATATTCCAAAGTTGAAGAAAAAAAGAATTAAATGTCTAATTCAATACATCTGTGAACATCAAGTATATTAAATATGGAGAAAGTTTTTATTTGTTAATAATCATATTGTACTGGTACTAGACAACATATATGTTTTCTTAAGTTTTCACAGGTATTTATATGTATGGTATTCAGCTTTGTTCAGGTATTTTCCACCATCATTATAGTTGTGCCCAATCCCACCACCACCCAGCACAGATAAACTCCATGGCTAAAACACCTATTGCTAGAACCAAACACCTGGCAGACAAGACACACATAAAGACTGAACTATGCACCCTGACTAAAGTACTGACAGCGTGCTCCCTGATCTCCAGCAGGACAGTGTGGCTCAGCCCCTCCTGCTGTCTGGCTCTCTGCCTTTCTGTGGAGGTGGAGCTGGGTGGTGGTGGATGTGGCTAGGACTGTGCTGGACTCGATGTCTCCTCTCTCCCACCGCCACCAGGAGTCCTCTACGCACTTCCACCACGTTACCACACCTGTCCGCGGGTTCTCCGCCATGGCACGCTCCACAGAAACCTGCCTGGAGAAAGGGACTGACTCTCGGCCGGAAGAGGACTGGCTCTCAGCAGGCTTGCTGGAGAGAGAGGGTTAGTAGAGGGGCTGCTGGTGCTCCTCGGTGGCGGACCTCCACCCTCCAGGAGCTGCACCTGGCCATGACGTAGGTCTCTCTGTCTGTCAGCTTCACAGTGGCCTGGCCAGATTTCTTGAGGTGCAGCTTCCCGTACCAGGTGTGCATATGTTCCACCAGCCGAGGAGCACCTCCGAAGTGTAACCCATACTCTCTGCCCTCTCTCTCCAAGCAGCCTGCTTCCTTTGGTGTCCCTGTACAGCTAGTGTCCCTTCCGCTACAGTAGTCGTTCTCTCTCAGCCCACTCCAGCACCTCATCCTCATGTTTCTCCTCAATGAGTATTGCCTCCTCTCCCGTCCCCGCATACGCCTCTTCCTCCCTTTGCCAGGACCAGATGGGCCCTCATCAGAGGGGCTCCCAGTAGTAGGGGCTGCTCCTCCAACCACCACCAGCAGCAGCAGGATCATCATCATCATCATCATCATCATCATCGTCATCGTCATCCTCACCAGCCAGGATCATAATCATCATCAATCATCAGCAGCAGCAGCAGCAGCAACAGGATCATCAACATCATCAGCAGCAGCAGCGGCAGCAGGACAGCATCAGCAGGGACCAGCAGGGAGCAGGATCAGCAGCAGCAGAGTAAGCACCAGCAGGGCCAGCAAAGTCCAGGAGACGAGCAGGACCAGGATCACGAGCAGGACGAGCAGACGCACAAGACCAGGAGCACGAGCAGACGAGCAAGTCCAGGAGCACGAGCAGGATGAGCAGGAACCAAGAGCAGCTTCAACAGCACCAGCAGAAGCACCATCACCAGGAGCAGCTTCAGCAGAAGCCCCAGCAGAAGCGGAGTCAGGGGCAGGGTGCGAGAGGTTGGCCCTGTCCCTCTTGCCAGGAATGGCGGCAGCTGCTGAGGCTTTTGCTTCCTCCCCATGGTTGTGGGGTTGCTGCCTGTCCACAGAGGCTGGCAGGGAATGGAGGCTGGCAGGAAGCCAGGCATGAAGGCTGGCAGGCAGGCACCAAGCTGCAGGAAGCCTGGCAGGTAGGGCTGGCCAGGAAGCCTGGCAGGAAGCCTGGCAGGAAGGCAGGCAGGCAGGCACCAAGGCTGGCTGGAAGGCAGGCTGGCAGCAGACTGGCAGGCAGGCATGCAGGCAGGGCAGGCAAGGAACTCGAAGTTTCCAGCAGCAGGTCTTATCTCAAAATGCTTGGCACCGTGCGAGCTGCTTCCCTTTATATCCGTCGTGGCTTGTGCAATGCATCCCTTCCTGCATGCACAATTAATGCCAGGCATCCGCTAGGCTTCCTCTTTGCATCCGCTTCATCCGTTCGGCGTCCGCTCTGCATCCGCTGTATCCTGCCCACGTCCGCTTCGCTGAGGCCCCCCGGAAGCCCTGTCCATCCGCTCCATCCGCTTCCCTCCGCTGGGCTTCCGTTCCGCATCTGCTTTGCATCCTCCCTGCGTCCTCCCCATGTCCGTGTTATCCACTCCGTTATGCAAATTTTTGCCCCTTTTGAGAGCGATAACAACGGATGGAACATTTTTGCTCATCCATTGTGTCCTTTTTGCATCCGCTTGGCCGGTGTGACATGGGGCTTTAATCTTAGCTTGCATTAATTTCAGTGTGCATTTTCTGATAGGATGTAAGAATGATTTGATGAAATATGCAGGAACCATTACCTAAGTGATAGGGGAGTGAAACATTCTTTAACTCTAGGGGAAATACAGTATTTAGAAATGGCTCATACAAACATCTCCCTGATTCACTGGAGATTAGGAAAGCAAATAAATTCATACACTCTGACTAGTAAGATTCTATTATTGAAGCCAATTTCAATTAAGTATAATTCTAAATTCCCAAGGAGCCAATTTCCTAGTCTTTGAGGTGGATCAAAATGAACTGAAGTATGGAAACAGCCTTGAAGAAGGAATTGAAGAAACTGTACCAAAAAAGAAAAAAAAAGTGGAGTGGGAAATAAATTCAAGATAATCTTACCATGATCCTGTATGCAATAAGAATAAGAGAGAATGTGCAGATGGAAACTCTGATGGGCTTTCAAGATTTGTTTCTTAAATCTCATATATATAAGTTTTCGCGGGTAGTTACATGTATGGTATTCAGCTTTTGTTCGGGTATTTTCCCACGTCATTATAGTTGTGCTTTTAAAGTTGTAGCAACATTTGAAGAATCTCATCTGCCATCATTCAGGCTTCTATATTGTGTTTGTCTGTGAGTAGAGACTTTCACAGCCATTTCAGTTTTAAATTGGGCTAGCCTACTGCTGTGCCAGAATGGTTTTTTCTTCATCCTGATTGGTTGGGAGTAATGTCTCTGTTTATTGGTCTTGGAGTTGCTGTGTTCTGCTTGATTGGTGTTTCTAATATCTTCTGTTTTATGGCTTTTTTTGTCTTGATTGGCTGGCAACATTGTGTTCCTGTATTGGAGGCTTTTAGTGAAGCTTGGCTCCAAGTAAATGGATGGCTATCATTTGTTAGGAAGCTAGGTTTCATCTGGGTGCCTGGTTGGGGTGTGTTGAGCTGGAAATATCAGGAGGATCTGTTTGTGCCCAGGTGTTTGCCTGGCTTGTGGTGTGGAGATTTTTTTGTTTGTGAGTGCAGGCTTCCAAATAATTTCAATCTGGTGGAATCATCTCTTCTATTCATGCTTTCAGGTCTTTTTTCAATCTCTATGCTTATCTGATAATTCTGTGACTGGGGTTTTCTATAGTGGCTTGGGTTTGAAGTTGATGCTATGACCTGTGGCTTTCATGTGTTGGACTAGTGAGAAAGTGTTTTCCAGCTTTTTTACTGCATTTTTGTGTTAATCCAGATGGTTACTTATTTTTCCATGGTCTGTCCAATGTATGTGGCAGGGCATGATGCTCAGAGGACTTCATATATGCCTTGGTTTTCCAGGTCAATTTTATCTTTGGGGTTTTTTAGGATTTGTTGCTATATTTCTGTCTGTTTTGAAGCAGTTCCATAGGTCTGTTCTTTTAGGTCTCCATTATGTCTCAGTGTGTTTTTGTGGGATCAGGCCTGTGATTTTACTTTTGTGGAAGCTGTTGGCTGTCA
>BHFT01009242.1:0-19908 GCA_004320025.1 Laticauda laticaudata
GTCACCATTCAAAGAAAGGAACGAAGACCTGCAGCCAGACACAGCTCCAGCCTATGTGAGCCAGAGACAGCCAGGAAGTCAACATCCAGGAGGAAGAAAGAGAAAGCCTTTTGCCATCTGCTGCAGCCCTTGCAAAGAGGGACAGGGCCACCATCCCAACCCCTGCCCCTACCTCTGCTTACTGCTGGTGCTTCTGCTGCTGGAAAGCTGACTTTTTTGGTGGCTGGAGGCTTCTTGCTTGGTGCTTCTCCTCGGTGCTGGTGTTCTTGTGCGTGCTTACTCTGCTGGTGCTGGTTGCTTTCTGCTGGTGCTGCTCCTGGTGCTGCTGCTTCCGCTGGTGCTACTCTGCTGGTACTCGTGTTACTTGCTGGCGCTTGCTGCTGTGGCTGGTGCTTCTGCTGTGGTGCTTACTCTGCTGGCGCTGATTGCTGGTGCTGGTGCTTCTGCTGGTGCTTACTCTGCTTTGGTGCTGCTCCTTGGTCCTGCTGTGTGCTCCTGTCCGCTGGTGCTCCTGGTTGTCCTGGTCCTGCGCCTTCTGCTGGTGCTCCTGTTTTCATGCTTGGTGCTGCTGGTGCTTACTCTGCTGCTTGCTGATCCGTTGGTCCTGCTGGTTGCTGCTGGTGCTGCTGGTCCGTGGCTGCTTTTTCTGCTACTGTTGTTGTTGCTGCTGCTGGTGGTGGTGGGTGGAGGAGCAGCCCCTACAACCTCGAAGCCCTCTCTTGATGAGGGCCCATATGGCCCTGCCAAGAGGGAGGAAGGCATACGCGTGAATGGGAGGAGGAGGCAATACTCCATTGAAGAGGAACATGAGGATGAGATGCTGGAATGGCTGAGGGAGAACGAGTATCTATGGCGGAAGGGACACAGGCTCTATCAAGACACCAAAAGGAAGCAGGCTGCTTAGGGAGAGAAGGCGGAGAGCCTGGGCTACATTTTGGAAGGTGCTCTTCGGCTGGTGGAAGCACATGCACACCTGGTACAGGAAGCTGCACCTCAAGAAATCTGGCCAGGCCACGGTCAAACTGACGGACCAAGAGACCTACGTGATGGCCAAGTGCCAGCTTCTTGGAGGGTGAGATCCACCACCGAGGAGCAGCCCCTCTGACAACCCTCTCTCTCAGGCAACCCACAGAGAGCCAGTCCTCTTCTGGCCAAGAATCAGCTCCTGTGTCCAGGCAGGTATCTGTGAAGAGTGCCATGACGGAGACACCGCCGACAGCTGCACTCCCATGGCGGAGTGTATGGAGGACCCCCTGACGCAGTGGAGCAAGAAGAGAACGGCAGCTTCCACCAGAGACCAACCCACATCCAACCCCAGCTCCACCTCCACAGAAAGCAGGCAGAGAGGCAGACCAGAGGGCCACAGCCACACTGTCCTGCTGGAGATCAGGGACACCATCAGAAGCAGCGTAGATATTCCTCTTTCAGCTGTACAGTCTGACATACCATCCTCTAACAGAAAGCCCTTCCTCACCTATGTCAACAAGACCCTCATGAACATGTCGGAATCAACAGTACCAGGTGATAAAGAACAGAATCACTGGTCTTCTTCACAAACCCTCCAGACCCAGCTAAAACCTGCTCCACCCAGTCCAGGCCTGCTCCTCCACCCCAGGTGATGTCACTGCCCTTCCAAGGCTTTCCACAGGTCCTCACCTACCAAGGCTATGGCTACCAGGAGCTCCAGCAGCACAGACAGCCCTCTCCCAATCCAGGCACAGGTACATTGTACGCCACCGGTGCCACGATGCCCACCAATGCCACCCACGATACTGATGCACCCATGCCAGTCCTCACCCAGCTGCAGACCAGACATCCCCACTACACTGCTCCTTCCTCCAACCCACAGCCAAGCCGGCCTCAGCAACAATCTGTCATTGGTCTTGGGACTGACACCCCATGTCCTGGACGAAGGGGCTCTCAAACATCACAGGACTGAGCCAGCTCTCTGAGAGCTTCCTCCACAAAACCGTCCCTTGTTGTCCTCTCGGGGCCAGGCACCCAATGACGGCTCAGACCAGCACTCCAGCAGCAGCCATCTCCACAGCACCTGGACCCTTCACACCTGAGACTTGGGCACGCCTCACGAGTGAACAAGAAGAAGTGCCAGAGACTGGGGTGGTACCTGTTGACTTTCTCTTTGCTTAAGACACTTGGTCATTTTTTCTTTTACAGTTGTTATTAATATAACTGGCTTTTGCTGCTTACTGTTTGTTGTTTTGCTGCTGCTGCTGGTTGTGGTGTGGAGGAGCAGCCTACAAACCTCAAAGCCCCTCTGATGAGGGCCCATATGGCCTGCCAGAGGGAGGAAGAGGCATACACGTGAACGGGATAGGGAGACAATACTCCATCGAAGAGGAACATGAGGATGAGGTGCTGAATGGCTGTGCGGAGAGCGAATATCTTTGCCGGAATGGACACAGGCTCTATCGAGACACCACAAAAGGAAGCAGGCTGCTTGGAAGGACAAGGCAGAGAGCCTGGGCTACACTTCAGAGGTGCTCCTCGGCTGGTGGAAGCACATGCACACCTGGTACGGGAAGCTTGCACCTCAAGAAAATCTGGCCAGGCCACGGTCAAGCTGACGGACGAGGAAGACCTACGTGATGGCCAAGTGCAGCTTCTTGGAGGGTGAGATCCGCACCCCAATGATGCCTCAGACCAGCACTCCCGCAGCAGCACCCTCCACAGCACCTGGACCCTTCACCCCTGAGACTGGGCACGCCTCAGTGTGACAAAGAAGAGTGTCAGAGACTGGGGTGGTTACCTGTTGACTTTATCTTTGCTTAAGACACTTGGGTCATTTTTCTTTTACAGCTTGTTATTAATAAAAGTTCATCTTTGCTTCACACAAATTGCTTCATTTATTTTATTTAAATAAAGCTCTTGGTGGAAACTTTTAGAAATGGTTTAAGCCTTTGCATTCTTGTGGGATGGTTAAGATAGAAGTGGGGTGGCAGGGATACTTTGGGATGGGTATAGTTGTGGGATGGGCAGGGATACCTGTGGGATGGGCAGGGATACCTGGGATGGGTAATAGCTGCGGGATGGGCAGGAATACCTGTGGGATAGGCAGGATACCTTTGGGATGGGTAATAGCTGTGGGAATGGGCAGGGATACCTGTGGGATGGGAGGGATACCTTTGGGATGGGTAATAGCTATGGATAGATAAACCTCCATTGCAAGCAAAGTGGGGACTGTATGGTCCACCTCCCAGGCTGCCACACCTTTTGGCCCTTTCATTATCAATAACAATGTAATCATTGATCCACACATTCAACATAAACACAACTCTTTATTAAATGCCCTGTTGATTGTAGGCCCACCCAACATACATGGCACAATCTCATCAGTGTTATGTGGACAGCCTCAAGGAAGCATCTATTAAGCATCTATCATCTGTCTTGCCACTCCACTGCTCCAGCTGGGAGTTGCACCAGTGTTTCAGGAGGTTGCGCTGCTTCTTCCCTTCTGTGAAGCTCTGTTGGGGCCTTGCACATCCACAGTGTTTATCAGTTTCGCCCTTGCCTCCATTCACCAGGCTCCATGTCCCCATTGCCTTGTTGAGGAGGTCCACGAGCCTCTTCTGCAACACTGGGTAGCGGTGGTCGTGCGCATGAGATTGTGCAGGATGCAGCAAGCTTCCACGATCCTCCTCACAGTCTGGGGCGATGCTCAGGTGGTGAGAAGTACCTGGAACTTGTTGGCCAGGATGAAAAGACGTTGTCCAACCCATCTTGCCACTGGACAGCCTGTAGTTGAAGATCCTCTCTTCACGGGTGAAGCATCTGGAAGTGTAGGGCTTCATAAGGTAGGTTCTGAGGGAGAAGGCGTCATCCCCATGATGAATAGGGCACATCTTGTGTGTCGTTGGGCAGGGGGTCTGGATCTGGGAAACCCATGATGAGGTTGCGTTCCAACCCCTCCTTGAGGTCACTGGCATTGTATACCTGGCCATCTGAAGATGAGCCACTGCCTGAGCATCGATGTACATGAACTTGTAGTCAGCATTGACCATGGCGAAGAGGATGATGCTGAAGAAGCTGAAAAAGCCCTTGTAGTTGAAATAAGTGGACCCTGAGTTGGCTGGACTTTTGCAGGCCATATGCTTGCCATCTATGGCTCCACTGGGTGAGGAAAGTTCCACTTCTGATACCACTGCTCTGCAACTTTCTTCCAGCCTTCTTCAGTGAGGGGCATTGGAGGAACTCCTCCGTGTATTCTTCGATGATGGCCTGACCACAATGCTGATGATGTTGTGTGGCACCCTCCAGCCATACTGCATGCTCCTGTACGTGGTTCCTGAGGCCAGGTGGCGCAGAGTCTAGTGCCACCTTGAGCCCAGGGTCCAGGCTGGGCTGGAAGTTTGTGCTCTGGCTTGGTCAACCTGGGTTTCAGCCGCTCCACACTTCATCAAACATGGCTGGAGCATCCTCATGAAGTTCTGGGAATGCACGAGGTCTTCGTTCCTCAGCTCCACCATCAGCTTGTTATACAGTCCGTACTCTTCTGGCAATCCATTTTGGACCCAGACACTTCTTGGCCGCCTCCTTTTCTTCACGTAGAACAGTGAAAGAACCTGTACATTCCTTCGCACTGTTGTAGAATGATGGTGGGCTACCAAAAGGAGTGTGGATGATCCATGTTGGCGATGACTGGATGCTGTGGAAGAGCAAAGAGCCAGATGAGGCTGAAAAAGTGTCTGCACCGCAGGGCTGCTGGACTGAAAATGAGATCCAGGTGTTCCTCCCCCCTTTTATAGGAAATATAGGTTTCTGCTTGGTGTCCTGTTGCATCCTCTAGGCATCCTCTAGACATCCTAAATATCCAGATACGTCCCCTCTTGCGAACGGTTTTTCCGTTTTAATGCTTTTATGTGAGTTGCATCCGCTTTCATCCTTTCTCTGTCCGTGCTACGAACGCTGCGTGTCCGTTCCGCATCCGTTTCACTTACTCCCTGTGTCTGTTTTGGCTGGAGCGATTTGAGTTGCGTGGATGCGCAGCGGATGCCTAGCAGATATAGGCGGATGCGTAACGATGATGATGGATGTAGAACGGGTGTTCCCCGTATGCATTGCGGGATGCAGAATGGACGCGTTGTATACATTTTCCGCTCAAAAAGTTTTGAGCAGCTCAAAACTTTTTGAGCGGATGGAATCTCAGTCGACGGATGCTGGACAAATAGAGATGATGAAAAACGGATGCAGTGAGTCCAGAACGGATGGATCGCGTTAATCAACGGATGGCAAGTGTTTCTCTCCATTTTACATCCTCTTTCCATCCATTGGTGCTGTGTGACAGGGGCTTTAACTTCTATTGTTTCCAGGTGGACCCTAATAATTGCAATGCTTGGCCACCACTACTAGTCAGGGATTTAATACAGATTGTTCCCTCACCCCATATAGATGTTTTAGAAGATTATATTAGATTGTTTTGCAATTTTTCAATCATCAATTTAATTTCTTTGTATATTGTGAGGAGTAGAAAGAAATCATTACTAAAAAAATCATAACTAGTAAAAAGAAATCATGAAATCTGTTTTAATGTAAGTTTAACCATTAGAATGATGGTTAAGAATCAGTTTTAACTTATTGGGAGTATTATTCATATTTTTAATTGTGGATCTTTGACAAAGAGATAATAATTTTCATTGACTTCCAAGGCAAGCTGATCTATTGGAAGGATCTGATAGGCTAGTCAAAAACATACAAACATACAGAACTCCTGATCAGAGATCGAGATGAGTCTCACAAGTTTCATGCTATGCAGCTTCTGTCAGAGCTCCTTCTTTACCTTGCATCTTATTTTAACCCCTCCACACACAACCCCTTTAAAATTTTTCTTTCCTGACATTATGTGTCTCTGGTCATAATTTTGAATATTTAATTAATATTTGGATTTCAACAATTCTAATAGATTGTGAATTTTGCAGTGAGAAATCAGAGATTAGTTTTGGTTTTGGAACAAAGAACATTCTTTAATTTTTTTAATTGAAGTTTGTGGCAGTTGATTTGTACTTCCTTGTTTTTGGTCCACTAGATAAGTTATTTTGTTCTATAAATTCAATTATTTCATAAGAAAATTTAATGCACAAAATACACAAAAATAAGATATGAAGAATTTGGGATTTAAAGTCTCACATGAGTCTACAATCATTTCATTATACAGTCTAGTGCAGGTGGATTTCATAAGTCAGCTTGTAATCTGATATTTTGTCCATTTGCCTTTAATTTGTCTAGAATTCATTGCTGGAATCCTATTCTGCTAAAGGGCTAGAGAAAATAACTTCCCCTTTCAGTTCCTGCTTTAGTTGAATATTAAGTCATCCCATATTTTTTCCAAGTACACAGTGAAGATTCCAAGTTCTGGGCAATGTTCAACTGTTGGTCAACTTTTGTTGGTTAACATTTTGTTCTGGCATATTTTCCATTATTTAATCATGATTTGTACACAATATACTGAAATGATACTAATCTGCCTTTCTGCTAGCTTTCTTTATTCCATATACTAATCTTTTGAAGATGTTTTTATAAAGCCATGAAAAAAATAAATGAAATATTATTTTCAAAGGAACAAAAGGAAATATGAATATGTTTATAAAGAAAATGCATTCCCTTAGTAAATAGTTTCCATAATAATATACATGCTTTTGATCATTGACATTTTTCTAATTTGTACAAATTCTATTCTGCTAGAGATTGAAGACAAAAGTCAAACAGTTCAAGCAATTCAAACAAGAATAATCTTTACAATAGAATGTAAAGAATAAGAACTAAAATGATTTGGTATATAAAAAATATTTTTACCTATTCAGAACAATAGCTCCAAGTTCATTATTTGATCTGTTTCTTGAGTTTCACAATGTATGATTAAGTTCTGAAATGTTGGTATCTACAATCAACAGGATCCATGATGACATAAGGAGAATGTCACAAATTCTATGATGCAATTGTGTAATAATTAATAATAATAAAACTTATGTATGACACTAGCACAAGTTTATAAGCCAAAACATTTGCAAACATTAAAAGCAGGGGTGGGATTCTACCGGTTCGGACTGGTTCTATAGAACCACTTATGATTCTGCACAGTTTGGAGAACTGGCAAATCATGCCCCTGGCTGGACCTGCCATTCTCCATCAGGCTCTCCCCTCCCCACACAGTCATCCTGCATGCACAACTTTGCGTGCATACCCAAGCTGACTGCATTCTTTCCTGCTCAGTCACTCCTGAAGGTATTTCTTCTTCTTTTCCCTCCCAACATCCCTCCATGTTCCTATGATCAGCTGTGCCAGGATTCCCCTCGCTTACTTACTGCTTCACCCAGGAGGCTTCCCTGAAGCCCAGGAAGTCACGCCCCTGCCCCCTCCATTTGCCTTCCTGGACACCACGGAAACTTCCTGGGGACAAGAATGCACATCCAGGAGACTATCCTGAGAGCAGGAGCCCCCAGAATGGAGCACAGGGGGTTACTGCATGCCCCCATACTCCATTTTTTCTTTCCTGAGATCAAAAATGCCCCCAGAAGATTTCCCTTAGACACAGAAGGAGGTGTGCTGCCAAAAAGAAAAAAAAGAAGCCATGCCCACCTAGTCACATGGCCATGCCCACCTAACCACACCCACTTAGTCACGCCCACAGAACTGGTTATTACAAAATTTGAATCCCAACCCTGATTAAAAGCCAAGTTATAGTGTTGCTGATATGCCCGTTACTTTGTATGAGTATAAGTAATTCAGCTATCCAAATTGTAATATAACCCAGCGTTATATTATTAAAGATTACAATTGAATTACTGAAATTTTTTCCTGATTTAAACATTCATCAGATACAACATTAGTATTTTATAAGTTTTATAAGTTCCATATTAAATTGCTTTAAACATACTATATTAAATTACTATCTTAAATGAGATATACAATTGCCAAACAATGCTCTTCACTTTTGACAAATGTTATATTTTCTTAGTTGTTTAACATAACTATTGTCAGATTCTGGGTGCTCTACTACCCATCCCGGTGCTATTCTATATCAAACTGCCTCATAGATGTATCATGGATTTCCATATTTTGTCTACATAGTTCTATGTAGATTTCCATATTTTGTCTACATAGTTTTACCTCTCCACATGTATACATGTAGAAAGTTGCAATGCTGTTGAATCTCTTTCAATTGTTTCTTTGAAATATTTTGATTATTTCACAGTAAATTTCATATTCAATAGTAATATATTTATCACTCTTTTATATACATAGAAGTCATTTGGCTTCAAATGACAGTGGGACAGTCACATCTGAATCCAAAAGTCTGAACCACATGTCTTTTTTCCACAGTAATGTGCCTCACATTGCAACTTTTATTTAATTTCATTGATTTTGAGGTGCAATGATAACAAAGTATTACTACTACCGTGCTTCTCCAACAATACAGCCTCCACCAATAGGAAGGCCCATCATGATTTCTAGGTATGAAGTGAAATTAAGCCCTGCCCCCAAAATCTAGGCCTATTTAAATCATGCGTTTCCCTGCCATTTCTTACATCGTTTGTTAGAACTACATGAGGTGAAGCGAAATGGGGGAAAGGGTGGGGGGGATGGGGAGAAAAATTGCCTTTAGGAGTGCCCTGCAGGTAGCCTAGGCTAGAATACCCCCAATAGCTTATGGAAACTCCCTGAAGGCAGAGTCCCCCAACTGCTTCAGGGCATGGAATGGCTACCCGTGTCCCCTCGCCTTTAGGGCAGTCTCTTTCGGGTAATGGAAGCTCCCCAAATGCAGTCACCAGCCACTTCAATCAGCCAGTAGAAGTGGCCTCAGGGTGAGTGCACACACACACTTCCCTCGCCGCGAGGCCACTTCTATCGGCAGACGAAAACTCCCTTGAAGGCAGAGTCCCCAGCCACTTCAGGGCATGGCGTGGCTACCCGTGTCCCCTTGCCTTTGGGCAGTCTCTTTTGGGCAATGGAAGCTCCCAAGTGTAGTCACCAGCCACTTCGATCGGCCGGTAAAAGTGGCCTCGGGGCGAGGGGAGTATGTGTGTGTGTGCTCGCCCCGAGGCTGCTTCTACCAGCCGATCAAAGTGGCTGGTGACTGCACTTGGGGAGCTTCCATTGTCTGAAAGAAACTGCCTAATGGTGAGGGGACATGGACAGCCACACCTCATCCTGAAGCGGCTAGGGACTCTGCCTTCAAGGGAGCTTTCGTCTGCTGATAGAAGTGGCCTCGCAGTGAGGGGAGTGTGTGTATGTGTGTGCTCACCCTGAGGCCACTTCTACTGGCTGATCAAAGTGCTGTTGACTGTATTTGGGGAGCTTCCATCGCCCGAAAGAGACTGCCTAAAGGCAAGGAGACATGGGCAGCCACACCACACCCTTGAAGCAGCTGGGGACTCTGCCTTCAGGGAGCTTTCATTGGCCGATAGAAGCAGTCTTGCTGTGAGGTACATGCGTATGGGCTGCTCTAGGTGGGGCAGGAAATTAAGTCACCCCCGAAAAGACGGCCTAGCTGTTTTTTCAGGGGTCAAAAAAAAAAATAAGGCCCAGCCTTATTTTGTGGGAAACATGGTACTACTACTACTTTATCCAACTGCCACAGTACCTACAATTGTAACTGTATGTTTTACAAAGGATAAGTCTACTTTGAATGAAAACTAATCAATTGAGGGACTTTAAAAAAAAACCCACAACAATCAAGATTCAAATGTAGTCATTGTTACAGATACATGAAGCATCTCCCCAACTCTACCACTCTGCCCTACTGTCTGTCGGCTAATCAGTGTAAAGCATCCATTTATATGCATTAATTAAAAAGAAGAAAAACTGTCTCAATTCAATTTATTTTGTTAATAGTTCAAAATAACAGTTCAAAGAACCCTCTCTATCAAGTGACCACACTATAAAAAATAAACCATTTACTTGTTTTATATCATTCAGATGCAAATGCATCTTGACCTTTTTATGTATATTATTTATCTTTATTTATTAAACTTATATGCTGCCCATCTCACCCAGAGGTATAGACCTTGAATACTAGAGAAGAAAAGGACAAAAACACTTCTTTTCTCTAAAATACTTATTTGTCTGTTTGTAAAGTTTCCCAAGAATGGTTCAGATTTTAAATACAAAGAGACTCGAATCCCATCAATTTTGCAGCTACTTGCAGTGTTTCTATTACTAGAAGAAATAAAGAGAAACTTGATCAATAATTTTAAACTTAGATACTGTTTTTCAATCTGTGAAACTGAAATATAAGAATAATCTATTTTGGTCACACTTACCTGTTTATAAAGTGAGTCAAAATAACATGGAAATTATCCAATTTGAAATCATGCAATGCCTTGTGAAATAATATGTGACAATACAGTGTTGACAAAATGCTTTAAAAAAAGAGTCACAGAAAGCTGCAAAGGGAGAGCAGTTCTGACCTAGACTACAAGACTCTGAGCAATTTATGCTTAATTGTTTGCTGGCAATAGATATTATTCATCTTAAAAATATATGTGTTCACGCCTAACATGATGACAAACATCTTTGTGCAAAAGAGAAATCAGTTACACACGTTGCCACGATTACCTTCCCTTTTAAGTATACTAGGAAGAAGAAAGAAATCAATATTATACAGAATGATGGGTCAAGCATGAATCAGCATGGCAATTACATAACCCAATGGATGGGGCAGTCAACAAGGAAATAAATCACAACAGAAATTATTGCTTAACCTGTTTTGTCAGAGTTGGTTTTGGTAGTGATGGAAGTGAAGATAGTCTTTGTGCTGTCCTTTGTAGTTACACATTTCTGCTTATTTTTCATGACTTCCAGTGCTTTGAGCTTCTTGGCATGTTTAGTGCCTTTGTAGTGGGCCGCAGCCTGGCTCTACAAAGGAGAACAAAATGAACCATGCAATCAGGCTCATTTCTAAAATGGCATTCTCTGTATTAGTACAAATACAGACCACCTTTCAATAATGGGTACCATTTTCCATACCAAGATAATGACCAAACTGAAGTTTCTTCCTAAAATGATCTTTTGGAAACAGTGATACAGGAATATTATAGATTTCAGGTATACTATCTTGTCAAAAAATACATTCACTTTAAAAAAATGGATAGCTTTTCCTCTCTGAAGAAAAATGCAATTCATTTTTCTTTGAAACTAGTTTTACATAGACATTAACTGAAAATTTAATTTCAACTGGAAATGTTTTTTCATGGACACTAAGCAAGAAAAGGGGATTGCAGATATTTATGGAGAAGACAACCAGCATTTAATCAAGGGATATTTTATCATGTCCAAAATTAAATCCGTTTGTTTTTCCTTTCCATTGCAATGGATCTGACCAATTCTCTATGTTGAAAACGTCTGATGAATTTAAAGTACTACTTGGGCTAATTTGTTGAACTTTCATGTTAATGATAAAATAAAGTGAATACAGATGGCCATTTCAAAGGACAGTAATTAAAAATAGGGTGATCATATATTTTCTTTCTGAAGATTTAAAAATATTTTAAAACAGAAAAGAACAAAATAAATCTATGTTCCTTCTTTATAAGAAAAGTCAATGTACAGGTGATCCTCATTTAATAACCTCTCACTCAGCGATTGTTTGAATTCATGATAGGGCTGAAAAAATGATAGTTATGATTAGGCCTCATATTTATAGTTGTTACAGTAACCATGTGATTACAATTTATGATCTTTCCTTCTAGATTCCCACAAATAAAGCAATGGGGAAGCCAGTAGAAAATCTGGAGTCATGAGGTGACATGAAATAAATAAAGCAATGGGGAAGCCAGTAGAAAATCTGGAGTCATGAGGTGACATGAGGTCCTTAAAGACCTTCATAGTCCTTATTTAACAATGGCAACTGGGACTGCTGTAGCTGTCATTGTCAAGTGAGATGGTCAAATGGTTTTCAATTTAAGACCCCATTGCTTAACAACAGAACTTCCAGTTCCAATTGCTAAATAAGGACCCTCTGTAAGACTATTCCCATGTCATTTATCATATAAAGCAGCCATCTGTATTGACTTCAGCTCACTATTATCATTTTAACAGAACTTCAGCTGGGATTTTAATTCAATCAGTCAACATTTGCAGTTACTGAACGGGATCCAGGCTTTGCTTAGACCAATAGAGGATACTCTCAACAATGAAAGTAGAAAATGCCCTTTGTATAATCCATAATTCCCCAGAAATCATTTGTTTCACCTGGAAGCTACTTCATAAGATTCATAACTTAATCATGTTATCCAGAATAAAGGAGATCAGAAGATACAACTGGCTGCAGAGAAGAGGGAATCAGCAAATATTGCCCACAGAAGCCTTCTATTGGATAAAATGCCTTCCAGGAATGGACAAAGCCCTTTCTTTTCTAGCATGAAATTTTTCATTCAACCTTTTTTTTATTATACACATCCATAGAAAATTAGGGTTATGTCAAAATGGTGATATGTGTGTGATGATGTCATGATACATTCCTATTTGTAATTGATGTAAATTTCATGTTTTCTATCATGATGTTATTATCCATTTTTTATTCACCTCCTCCCCATCCCCTATCCTATGGATGCTTAAGCCTTTGTACAATTTCTTCCTTCACTCCAATGTGCAGAATGAGAAAACTGAGCTTCTTATTCCATCAATTTAGTGCAGACTTTAGACTGTTTAATGCACAGCTGGTTCCCAATTTTTTGGTACTAATAACATTGCTAAGGCCTTGATCCTATATCAGTCTATATCAGTATTAACTGAAAAAGTGGAATGGACATATCAAATACCAAGGAATAATTCCATACCAAAGAATTATTATGAATTATTCCAGCTTAGAAAATTCTTAGAAAGTATCTTCAAAGGAAATATGTCTTCTTAATGATGCATTGAACTCCGTGTTCTAATACATTATCTGCCACTTGGAAGTTTCAAAATTAGTTAGAACTGCAACTTTCAGGATTTTCTATATTTTGGATAGCTTGATTAAGAATTTTGAGAACAGTAGCTGTAACACATTTGAGTAGTACCAACATGGGAAAAGCTGATCTAACAGCCACAACCTATAAAATAATAAGACAGTCGTTAATATTAAGATTTATAGGCAGAGGGGCTACAAAGCGTTAAAGAAAGGCACTTCTGAAAATGTAGTGGGGTGAATGATGTGCTACTTGAAATGTTAAAGCAGCCACATTATTTGAAAGCATGCAGTGTTCATCTGAAGAATGCCCTGCTTAGGTTTATGCATGTGCATGCCTAATCACACCACTTTGTTGCTGATCCTAGAAGAAACATTGCATACATAAAGATTGAGAAATTTGGAATCTTATCAAATCAAGTAAACAAATCTTGCAAAACTCAGGTATATTAATGAATCAGAGATGATACTTCATTCATGTCAACATGCTTTGTAAAGTATCTTGTCTAAATGCTTCTCAGAGCCCTAATAAATAGTCTCTACTACATTTGCATATTTTTAAAAAGCTCCAGCTTGTCACCCCTTTTATATTAACACTAACATGGGATTGGAGTTATACTATAATCACTGAGCTTTTCCATCTACATAATTTATGTTTACTAATAGCTGAGATACAAGTAGGTTAAAGAAACTAATCTGTAAGTCCAAATTGAAATATATGCTGTACATCTGTGCATATGTATCAAAACAACATTTTACCATAATATTTAATTTTGCTAATAGATAGAAAAATCACTATGTCTGGGTTTACATGGCTGCAAAATTTGTGTTGTCTATAACAGAAAAATATTCAATTATATTGATAGGTACGGTAGTCATATAAATTTCCCTTTCTCTAAATTAGTTTTGATTTTGTTTAGGTACCCATATTGAAAGAACACTGGACAGTGAAGATAATCAATAGAAACAACTCAAACATAGCACAGTCATGCAACTTTACAATTTTCATACAGCACGTTATGAGACATACTATAAACCAAATGTAAACATATAAATGTTAATTACGATTAAATTGAAAAACCAGTGTTAAGGTAGGATGGTATAAATAAAATGACAGAATCTCTTGCACATTCATGTCATCATTGTCATGTGTGTTTTTGTGCTTTATCAATATATTAAAAAATTCGTGGGGACATTTTGATAATATTTATTGACTCAGAATCTATGTAAAAAAATGGTTTGTCTTTGCTAATTTCAAGCCTTCAACCACTATAGACACTATATCCACTACCTTTTATTGAGAGGAGCAATCAAATAAAGTAATTATTTATTTAAAAGATTTCTACAGCTGCTCTTCCTAAGCAGCACAACTCTGGCCAGGTTTCAAAAAACAATAACAATGGGAAAAATATAATCAGAAAAACTCCTGGTACCCCCCAAATGTCATTTCCCAACACCTTAAAAGTTAACTTTCTTATGATCCAACATCACTCCACTCCAGTGTTTGTGGGAACACACTCTTTAAGGTCTCTGGAAATCTAAGAGGATTGTGACCAATGAATTTCAGGATATTTTAAGTTAATGTGTATCAGTAAATTACAATGAACTAAATTAGAATTTCATTCTTCTCATATATAATAATATCTGGTGAATATCTGGTGAAATCTGGTGAATCTATCTGTAGATTACAAACAGTTTTTAGCATTTGGAATTATATTTATTCTTGCTATTCACAAAGAAATTAACATTCTTTGTTCTAACATTTCAGCATGCAAATTCTTCATTTTTGATAAAAGATAAAGAAAGATATTTTAAGGCAAGTAGTATTGATAATTTAATGTGAGAAAGAGAGACTGATCAAGTTAATCAGTTTAATCAGTTAAAAATTAAGCTACTTATCATTTCCTTGAAACTCTAGAATGCAAGTGGAAACTGACAAAAATCTATTATTGTTCTTTCCATGAAGAATAGATCAAGAGTTTAAAAATATACCTAAACTTGTTGGTGTTGTTGGCATATATGCAAAATAGTTATAGTATATATGCTCAGCTAATCTTTTTTTCTCTGAGTTTTTGTTAAAGGCTTCATAATAGAATGTGAAACATAAGGGCCTTGAAACATAAGGGCTAAAAATAGACATATTGAAAACACAAACTATGTTGGAATGTCATGCAGAAAAAAATTGTAGCCAGAGTCTAAACCCAAATGGAAAGATGATTCACAACCATTAAGGAGGCCAAACAACTGATTATATTTTTCATCTAGGAAACATATATACTATGAGATGCCTGAAGAAAATAATGGTAGAAAATAAAAAGTGCAATGAAAAATGGTATCATATTTCTATAAGATCTTAAACATATAATAAGCTTAGCAATGCTAGCATTTATTTGACATAAATAAAAAAGAATTTGTGTCATGAATATTTTATTTGCTGCAAAAATAAAATGACATCTATCATTCACTGAATATTAGCCTATTCCTCAATGTTTCAGTGTTAGATTTAGGGTCTTCCCATTGCCAGCCAAATAACAACAATCAATATTCTGCAGTCTAAGCCAGATTTTCTTTCTTTTCAATAATATTTAGATTTTATTAAGATGTGTAACATTGCCAATGTCAGAACTGCAAAATTCAAAATTCACTGGATATTTTAGCATCCTTCATATGAATAGAAAAGATAATATGTTACACCTCTCATTCTTGATTTTTTCTGCTGATCAGGAGCAGAGAGTATTCATCAAACAATCACCTGCTTTAGTAAACTCTATGACAGTGCATCTTTAATGATAATAATAAAGAGAGCTAATTTCAATAAACTTAGAGAGAGCTTGGGATGGATTCCCTGGATGAGAATCCTCAAGGGGAAAACAACACAAGTGTGGGAAATTTTGAAAAGTGAGATTATAAAAGCCCAGTCTAGCACAATATTAATGAAGAAGAAAAATAATAGCTCTCAAAAAAAACCCAGCATGACTGCATAAAGAACTCTCTGACAAACTGAAAGACACAAAGGACAAGTATAAAAAGTGGAAAGAGGAGCAAATAATTAAGGCAGGATATCAGGAAATAGCCCGAGCCTGTAAAGATGAAGTGAGGAAAGTTAAGGCTCACAATGAACAAAGGCTTGCAACAAAAGTAAAAAATAACCAAAAAAAGCTTCTTCCAACATGTTAAAAAGAAGAAAAAAATCAAGAAAACAATTGGTCCATTGCTGGGAGAAAGTGGCAAGAAGGTGACAAGCAACAGGAAGAAAGCAGAACTACTTAATTCATTTTTTGCATCAGTCTTTACAGAAAGGAAAAAAACAGTCCATCCTATTAAAAACAGAACCCCAAACTAGATTCAGAACACAAGTTAAAATAGGGAAGAAAATGGTAAGTGAACACCTGTCTACTCTAGAAGAGTTCAAATCACCAGGATTGAATGGATTACACCCCAGGGTTCTGAAGGAACTGGCAGACGAAATCTCAGAACTACTGAACTATATCTTTCAAAGATCCTGGAGCACTGGGGAACTGCTAGAGGACTGGAAAAGAGCTGATGTAGTTCCCATCTTCAAAAAAGAAAAAAAATAGATCTAGGAAACTACAGACCTATCAGCCTGACCTCAATACCAGGGAAGATTCTAGAAAAGATAATCAAACAACGAATCAGCAAACACCTAGAAGCAAACAACGAAATAACCAAAAGTCAACATGGGTTTGTTAAAAACAGATCATACCAGACTAATCTTATTGCAGTCTTTGACAGTGACAAAATTAGTTGACCAGAGGAATGCTGTCAATATAATTTACTTGGACTTCAATAAGGCGTTTGATAAAGTAGACCATAGCCTACTACTAGATAAAGTAGAAAAATGTGGGTTAGACAGCATCACTACTAGATGGATATGTAGCTGGCTGACAACCGCACTCAATATGTAGTTCTCAATGAGACTGCATCTACAAGGAGGGGAATATGCAATGACTTGGACAAGGGGATAGATGGGGAACACATCAAATTTGCAAATGACACCAAGCTGGCAGGAATAGCCAACACTCCAGAACATAAGCTTAAGACACAGAATGATCTTGACAGACTTGAACATTGAGCACTATCTAACAAAATGAAATTTAATGGTGAAGTAAGGTTATTCATTTAGGCAAGAACAATCAAATGCATAGGTATAGTATATGTGATACCTTGCTCAATAATAGCAACTGTGAAAGGGATCTCAGAGTCCTAGTGGATAACCATTTAAATATGAGCCAGCAGTGCGCAGCAGCTGCCAAAAAAGCCAACACAGTTCTAGGCTGCATAAACAGAGGGATAGAATCAAGATCATGTGAAGTGTTAATACCACTTCATAATGCCTTGATAAGGCCACATTGGGAATACTGCATTCAATTTTGGTCGCCACAATGTAAAAATGTTGTTGAGACTCTAGAAAGAATGCAGAGAAGAGCAACAAAGTTGATTAGGGGACTGAAGGCTAAAACATAAGAAGAACAGTTGCAGGAACTGGGTATGTCTAGTTTAATGAAAAGAAGGGGAGGCATGATAGCAGTGTTCCAGTATCTGCAGGGGCTGCCACAAATAAGGAGTCAAGCTATTATCCAAAACACCTGAGGGTAGGACAAGAAACAATGAGTGGAAACTAATCAAGAAGAGAAGCAAGGAGAAATTTCCTGACAGTTAGAACAATTAATCAGTAGAACAACTTGCCTCCAGAAGTTGTGAATGCTCCAATGCTGGAAGTTTTTGAAAAGATGTTGGATAACCATTTGTCTGAAGTGGTGTAGAGTTTCCTGCTAAGCAGGGGAGTTAGACTAGAAGACCTCCAAGGCCCCTCCCAACTTTGTTTTTTTATTCTAATGCTTTGTATTTAAGTACACTTACGATAATTTAGAAAATATTTAAATATTTCTCGACCATAGTCACAGACAAATAAATGTATGATTATACACACACACACACACACACACACATCTTAGTAATTAGTATAGCCTCATTGAAATGAATGCAATCTTTCTCGCTGATTTCAACAGGTTTTATATATTTTTTAAAAATATAGTCTTTATATTTTGTAAACAGAAAAATTATTTCATCTGTTAAAGCCATAATTGATATGGCTTTATAAGATGAAATGGTTGTTCAAGAGAGATTTGAATTTACATCTTCATTCAGCAGTAAAACTTGATTACAGCAAGCTGTTAACTATCACACAAATAAATTTATCTTACAGTGTTGTCTGAAGAATAGAAATTAAAATGTGTGAAGTAATACAAAACTATGTATCATGTCTAACTTGAAATATGTTACCATCTTATTGTACATGAAAGAGCTTTTTTCTACTCTCTTTTCCAATCGATGTTAGCAATTTGAAAAATGAAAAGGATTTATTTAGAATAATTCATATTTTATGGAAATATACTGTCCGGATAGATATACATATTGTCACTGAGTGTATATGTGTGGGATATACCTGTATACTTTTCTAACTAATCCACCTGGTGGCAAATTTGCTGTGAGAATCTCCTAACTCTCACCAGAAAAACAAAGAAAGCTAATAAATTTGAACAACTTGTAAAAGCATTTTACCAGTCACCAAGTCATTGTCAATTACTAGTTATCAAATCATTCATCAGCAGTCTTGAGTCATAAACACATGAAGTCAAAGACTGAATCACTTATATTTATCTAACAAAAACTCTATCATTAAGATAAATAAATAAAGTAAATATCATATATTATCATAAAACATAACATAACAAACGTAATGTAACATAACATAACAACATAACCATCAAATCTTAAAATCATATTTAAATAGTAAATTTAAATATAGGATATCAAAGGTATAAGTTAAATCAATTACATTCATCTTGTAAAATAAATCATGCAATCATTTTCTCATGTCTTGAAAGAAATTAATACAGGCTGCAATGTTAATTACATATTGTTAATAATTGCAGTAGACATATTACAGGAGCTGGTTTAAGTGTCTATTTAAGAAGACTTCGAGTTATATCATTTAGGCACCTTTCTGGTATGTGGCCTCAACATGGAACATATTTATTATCACACATCTTCAAAACAAAATTCATATATTATCCTTTTAATATTTGTAACTGCTATACATAATGGACAAATTCTGCTTTAAAGAGTGAAGGTGGAAACCTATTGTCTTAATATTGTTCTTTATTCTAATAGTAATGGTTCCTGCATATATATCTTGCACGTGCAAAATCTACATTTTTCAAGCAAACCAAAATGCAGCAGCCACTTAGCTAATTAGAAAAGGGATGGATCAACAAGTCAAATATATGGTTCAGAACAATTTTTTGCTTGTACTGTTGATACAGCAAAATGTCTCTTCAAAGATATGCTCATTCTTACTGATGGTTTGAAACAAAAAGATAAAACATAAAACTAACTCAAAACTCAAGGATACTAAAAATCAGTTGGAGCAACATCATTTGGTAGAGATAGGCAGCATACAAATTAAACAAACAAACAAACGACAGTTAGAAGCCCATCCAAAGTGAAATATCTTTTTAATTGAAGAGTAAATTAAGAGATACATTTCTTCAATCCTAAATATACTCTAAAAACAGGGGAAAGAACAGGGAAAGATCAAATTATTGCTAGATAAGTTTTCAAAAACTTTTTGATTGATTCATTGTGCCATCAAGTCATTTTCAACTCCTACAAACCACATAGTTTTGCTTTGCACAAATAATAAAGAAGGACATTGATGTGACCTGCAAATAAGAATGTGCGTACAAAAATTTACATAGAGATAATGGCATGCTTTATGCATATTTACAGTATTAATATGCACAATACTAGGAAGACAGTACTGAAGTAGAAAAGTTTTTATAAGCAATATTTATCTTATTATAAATATTTTAAAATTAATATTTTATCATTTAATCATGTTCCGCTATTATATATATATTTGTGCTGTTTAGCTTCCTTCGGGTATTATCCCACGTCATTGTAGTTCTGTTAAAGTTGTAGCA